>JAXIUS010000059.1:0-12214 GCA_035593325.1 Pseudotriton montanus
ATTTTCATGCCAGCAAACAAAATCGGACTGTGCTATCTTACAATGCATTTTCATTGATGTGTCCAAAAATGAAATGCCTTCTTTGTCAGTATAAATACGTCATCAAGGGCGTTTAATAAAATAATCTACTATAAATGACAAATAATGGTTGTGTACACACCAGAAAAATGCTTCAGCTATTAGACCCCGGGGTGCTATAAAATAATGTACCGTCTGTTTCCCACATTACCACTCAATCTCCTCCACAAGGCTTTCAATTAGACTCAGGCAGCATGACATCATCACTCTTCATCATAGTAAAAAATACAAACATTTTAGCCTGTTCAGGCTACAAAACAAGGTTTCAACACAATAAATTCAACTCATCAATTAACAGATAAAAGTTTGATTGATTTAGCCTTAAGAAAATACCATCCATGCAAGCGAAGAACACAACAACATTAGTGTGTCTTGAAATAAAGTACAATTGGGTGCAAGCCAAGAACACAACAACATTAGTGTGTCTTGAAGTAAAGTACAATTTGTGCAAGTGAACAGCAGACCAGCAACATCTGCGCAAGAAAATAACTCAGTATCTGCACAAGCAAGATACCAGAAAATAGTCCAGTTCAAGTTCTCTTCACTGTCCTTATGTGCTTTTCCACAGAGGCTTTCTTTTTTTTTATTTCCATTCCTCTAATTACAAGCTGACTGTGGAAATTCTTCCTTCCAGGTAGTAACTACAAATTAAATGTTGTTACAGGTCATTTGGGGCCTGCGGTACATGCAATTTATTGCTTGATCAAAAAGAAGGTTGGAGTACATTTTTGTGCGGTTTACAAATATGGAGGCCCATAAGTTCTGAATAAAGGTACACCTTTTAAAACGTATTGTCTTTTTGTAATAAATTTTATTGAGCGTTTAGAATGCACATGCACTCGCCAATATTGGCCCTATAGATGCTATACGTAGTAGGGCAAATTATGTAGATCCTTTCCACGTCTATGAAATTAATAATGGAGGCCATGGAGGTTGCTGCTATGGGCAGATTTCATCCTTGTCTGAATAATATATATATGTATTTTTCAGGATCAAGATTGATTGTGGCTTGATGAGGAGATATTTCTTTGATCTTGAACTACTATATATGAGCTGCAGAAAAAACGGATGGAAAGAGAGCGTATTTTGTGGTTCATACGCACGGGTATGTTCTGTAATGTTTATTAAAAGAAGTAGGGTATCTTCTGAGGCCATGTTTAACTATAACTGCAAATTGAGTTGTTAACAAATGATGATTGTAGAAAATCAAGAGACTTTTTTCAAACTCGTCAGCTTTTGAACAATGTCTGTCATGTGTTTTTTTGTATTGCTCTCCTGTGTTTGGATAACGTGAGTAATTATGTTACTATTAGTGTCGCAAAAATTAGATATATGACACTTGAACCAGAATATATACTGGTACAACACTTCCTGTCTTAAGGTTTAGGATAGTGGATGTAATAAATCATATGTTAGGAAGATTAAAAGATTATATCTTCTTTTTATCCAAACAGAAATACTAGTGGGATATTATCCAATACGCCTAGAAGTCCCTGATGAGAGTGCCACTGTAAAGTAGTGTTTGCACCGAAACCTTTGGCCATGTCGGACATCTATCTTCCAAATAACAAGAGAAGATTGTTTTTATGGTGTTTTGTGGTTTGACATTGTGTAATGTTTATGATAAATGAATTTTTTGCACATTATTTGTTCAGATTCGAATATGTGGAGATAAAATTGAGGAGTTTTTTTCACAATTAATTAGGAGAATGCACTAACAATTATTGAAGTGTGTATAAATGTATATATGTTTTTTTTTAAATGGAAAGTGTATATATCATGTGAAAATGTAGTTTTGTACAAATAAACGTATTTGTTATAATATGAGATAATTGGGTATTGGTTTGTGTCCCACGTAATGGCTGTTTGGATATATGGATAGAGCATATCAACAAATAGAAGGAGTTCGAGTATTGTTTATCCTTAATTGTACCCACAATAGTCCTTCTTGTAGGTGGGTAGCCCTATTTACATTAAGAATTGAGTCCTGGCCACTTTGGTCAGGGGCTTTACATCACAGACACAGTTTGAGCGTGACGGGTTTTATGCTAGAGGAGTCCACTTTTGTTCTCCCTTGCACATTAGTCTCAGGTGCATTTTGGTAGTTGGACAGTATGGCTTCGGAAGATATCTTAAGTTATACGGAAGAGTACATAGAAGAGTTGCTTAAGAGTGCGAGTTCTTCATCGAATACCATTGATGGGGCTACAGTGAAGAATATTTCAGCATGGGATGAGTTGAGTAATGACAAAAAACGGCTGGTCAGAACAGGACTCCATGAGATGATAAATTTAGAACATTTGAGAAACAAAACCTTACCTCAGGGTTTGATTCCATTGAACCAACCTAAAATCTTTCTGGATCACACTAGATTTAAAACAGGTTGGGCCAAAATAGGAAATAAATGTGGGCGTGACTGGGCGGTGTTAGTAGTAGAAACCGCTAGGGAGCTGTCTACACAAATAGTTGAGAATATACAAAAACAGGAAATTGAGTTGAAAACCTCTATTTCCAATGCGGTGTTTAAGAAAAAACTAGATGAAATAGAGAAAGATGTTAAAGAGTTCAAAGACAACACGACTCTATTAAAAATAAAAACACTTAAAAAAAGCATTGAGGAGTTTAGTATGGAGAAGAAGTTTCCATACATTGTGCCAGATTATTATGAAAAGAAGCGCACGCAACAAAATGATGGTGATGATCAGAGACAGGTGCGCTTTAGATCTAATTCCTACAGTAGCTATTCAAGTGGGGATGATTATAACAAACAGGATCAAGGATGGCAAAAGCGAGGAAGGAATAGAGGCAGACGGAATCGTCGAGGGCAGTGGAGGGGCAATAATAGGAATAATTTTTTGGATCAGGCCCCTCACAAAGACGACAACGACCCCAACATTTTAATACATCAGGGGGTCAAGTACAAAAAAGTATAGTACATAACATCTCTCAACATGACCTCAGCTCTAGCGAGCTGGAGGTCCTTAATTTAGGACTCAGTTATGTTCCCACTGAAAAATATGGGCCCATCAAATTTAGAGAAGAATGGACACAATTCATTAGAAAACTGAAATTGAAAATGTTTTTTCAGGACAATGTGACGGTGGCTACCACTAATGAGACAGGGTTACGTAATCCCAGCACTTGGACTCCATATATTAATACTTCGGAGTTAAAAGTATTTGAGACTAGGGTATGGAGAGATATTATTGCTCTGGAAAAGAAAAAAGATAGACCTTATAACAATTTTACCAGGTCTAATAGGTTGGCTGTGGCTTCACTCAGAAATAATAAAGATATTATAGTGAAAGAAGCAGATAAGGGTGGTGCCATTGTTATACAGGACAGGGAAGATTATCTGTTGGAAGCTAACAGATTGTTAGCACAAGGAAAGAATTACAAAATTCTAACTAGTGATCCTACCGCTGTATTGATGAAAGAAATCAAAAGGGAAGTTGGAATAGCAGTAGAACGCAGTGTCATTTCTAAACAAGAAGGAGAGTTTCTAATAAAAAAAGAGCCCCGCATGCCAGTGTTTTACACAGTTCCAAAAATCCACAAAAATGAGAGTGTTCCTCCAGGCAGACCTATAGTATCGGGTGTAGAGTCGCTGTTGGAACCTCTTTCTGCTTTTGTTGATAGACATGTTAATGATTGTATACCTCTTATGAAATCATATATTAAGAACAGTACACAGGTCATCAATGAGATGCAGGAGAAAGAGTTTACGAGTTCCAATTTGTTGGTTACTCTAGATGTGGAGGCGTTGTATACTGCCATACCACAGGAGCACACTTTGGAAGTATTGGAAACCGTTTTGCAAATGAAATATTATGATAGACATGAATTGGTTGAATTTATCATGTGGGCAGCCACATTGGCTTTACGCAACAACTTTTTTAGATTCAACAATAATTTCTATTTGCAGAGAACGGGAACAGCCATGGGGGCCAAATTTGCTCCATCATTGGCTAATCTTTACATGCAAGCCTTTGAAGAGAAATTCATATATGCGTCAGAAAATGCTTTTGCTGCTTGTCTATTATATTATAAACGATATATAGACGATATCATCATAGTTTGGCAGGGCACCAGGGACGAACTTTGTCTGTTTGAAGAGTGGATTAATGAGTGTGATACACATTTAAAATTCACTTTACAATACAGTTCTGAGTCCATGCCGTTTTTAGATCTTTTGATTTATGTAAAGGATGGACATATAGCTACTACCCTGTATACTAAACCGACAGACAAGAATTCCTTGCTCCATTTTCAAAGTTTTCATCCGGGGCCATTGCGCAAAAATCTTCCCTATAGCCAGTTTTTACGTATCAAACGGAATTGTACAGATAGTACAGAATTTCAAGAAAAATCAGAAACCCTGCAACAGAAATTTGTGGAGAAAGGATATCCACATAAAATTATTAGTGATTGTAAAAAGAGAGCTAAAAACACTAATAGAGCAGTTACCCTGGAAGAAAAAGTTACCAAAAATCAAGACAAAAAAGATAGACTAGTGTGTGTCTCTACCTTCAACACTCAGTCGTATGCGATTGCCAGGATAATCAATAAACACTGGCATGTACTCAAATCAGAAGGGTTTGATCCCCCAAAACCCCTTATGGCATACAAAAGGAGTGCCAATATAAGGGATATGGTGACCAGAAGTGATGTGAGGATCCTGAACCAGGAACAGAATACACAAGGTACATTAGAGGAACTGTGGGGTTATAAGGACCCCGTTACGTTACCACCGGTACTGGGTAATTACATGTGTGGCAGTTGTAGCATATGTAACCAAGCACTTACAGGTTCGGAGGTCGATTTGGGTCGAGAGAATAAATGGATATTACGAAACCATACCAACTGCAATACCGCATGGGTGATCTATGTCATTAAATGTCCGTGTTCACTCTTGTATGTGGGACAAACCGAGAGAATGTTCAAAGAGAGGATGATTGAACATAAGAGTAGGGTGCGGAGAGGCAAGTCTGGTGCTCCATTGGTGGCACATTGTGCTGAGAAGGAACATCCCCCTGAGAGTTTAATGTGGTGCATATTGGAGGTAGTTTTGGGGAATGAGAGATCTAATAGATTGAAAAAACTTAGTTCCAGGGAGAACCACTGGATTTACCATCTAGGTACACATATAGGTGGTCTTAATAAGGATTATAATTGGAATTCCTAGATCACGATGTCTATGAGCATTGATGTCTATATGTGTACTGATGAGTATGTTACCACAGCTTTGCCTCTATTACAATTCATTTCCCCCCCCCCATCCCAGTATCAAGTTTAGATTTAGGTGTATTATTCACCATATTCGGCAATTGCAAGCGGTTTTACCAACAGAGGGCCATTGAGTCTGTGGCGACAATGGCCTTCAAAACTAAGAAAGAAAAATACACATGTTTTGTGAACGGGTGTTTGATCTTTTAATGGCATTTATAAATGCGGATAATACAGTGGTGATGGCTCCGTGTTTACTGTTTTCCGATCGATAGCCATTTAAAGATGGCGGATTAATTGCACTGATATGATTGTCCGGATGCGTAATGCAGCAACCCGTGGCGGTCACGTGGGTGTCAGCCCGGTGTTGTTAGTGTGCATATATAGTGGGGCCAAGTACTTCCGGGTCCCTGCTACGTGCGTTTTTCGTAATGGCGGCCGCGAAAAGAAAGAACCAAGACGAACAGGTAAAGGCTCTTTCATCATGAGAATTGCTCCTTTTTTCAAAAAAAAGAAAGTGTAGCATCACATGTGCAGGAGTTTGAGATGGTATTTATATTCCCTCTATTATGGGTTTATTTTGCAGGCACGATTGTAATCTGTAGGATGAGGTGCCTGAATAGGCTGGCATTCAGCTTTTCCTCAAGCGGCCGGTAATCAACTTCGTTCATTGCGAATATAGGTAACTACGTGTGGGTGGCCTGTATCGGGCTGAGTTTAAACAGTACAGAATACTAATTATAAGCCGACTGTGGAAATTTTTCCTTCCAGGTAGTAACTACAAATTAAATGTTGTTACAGGTCATTTGGGACCTGCGGTACATGCAATTTATTGCTTGATCAAAAAGAAGGTTGGAGTACATTTTTGTGCGGTTTACATATATGGAGGCCCATAAGTTCTGAATAAAGGTACACCTTTTAAAACGTATTGTCTTTTTGTAATAAATTCTATTGAGCGTTTAGAATGCATATGCACTCGCCAATATTGGCCCTATAGATGCTGTACGTAGTAGGGCATATTATGTAGATCCTTTCCACGTCTATGAAATTAATAATGGAGGCCATGGAGGTTGCTGCTATGGGCAGATTTCATCCTTGTCTGAATAATATATATATGTATTTTTCAGGATCAAGATTGATTGTGGCTTGATGAGGAGATATTTCTTTGATCTTGAACTACTATATATGAGCTGCAGAAAAAACGGATGGAAAGAGAGCGTATTTTGTGGTTCATACGCACGGGTATGTTCTGTAATGTTTATTAAAAGAAGTAGGGTATCTTCTGAGGCCATGTTTAACTATAACTGCAAATTGAGTTGTTAACAAATGATGATTGTAGAAAATCAAGAGACTTTTTTCAAACTCGTCAGCTTTTGAACAATGTCTGTCATGTGTTTTTTTGTATTGCTCTCCTGTGTTTGGATAACGTGAGTAATTATGTTACTATTAGTGTCGCAAAAATTAGATATATGACACTTGAACCAGAATATATACTGGTACAACACTTCCTGTCTTAAGGTTTAGGATAGTGGATGTAATAAATCATATGTTAGGAAGATTAAAAGATTATATCTTCTTTTTATCCAAACAGAAATACTAGTGGGATATTATCCAATACGCCTAGAAGTCCCTGATGAGAGTGCCACTGTAAAGTAGTGTTTGCACCGAAACCTTTGGCCATGTCGGACATCTATCTTCCAAATAACAAGAGAAGATTGTTTTTATGGTGTTTTGTGGTTTGACATTGTGTAATGTTTATGATAAATGAATTTTTTGCACATTATTTGTTCAGATTCGAATATGTGGAGATAAAATTGAGGAGTTTTTTTCACAATTAATTAGGAGAATGCACTAACAATTATTGAAGTGTGTATAAATGTATATATGTTTTTTTTTAAATGGAAAGTGTATATATCATGTGAAAATGTAGTTTTGTACAAATAAACGTATTTGTTATAATATGAGATAATTGGGTATTGGTTTGTGTCCCACGTAATGGCTGTTTGGATATATGGATAGAGCATATCAACAAATAGAAGGAGTTCGAGTATTGTTTATCCTTAATTGTACCCACAATAGTCCTTCTTGTAGGTGGGTAGCCCTATTTACATTAAGAATTGAGTCCTGGCCACTTTGGTCAGGGGCTTTACATCACAGACACAGTTTGAGCGTGACGGGTTTTATGCTAGAGGAGTCCACTTTTGTTCTCCCTTGCACATTAGTCTCAGGTGCATTTTGGTAGTTGGACAGTATGGCTTCGGAAGATATCTTAAGTTATACGGAAGAGTACATAGAAGAGTTGCTTAAGAGTGCGAGTTCTTCATCGAATACCATTGATGGGGCTACAGTGAAGAATATTTCAGCATGGGATGAGTTGAGTAATGACAAAAAACGGCTGGTCAGAACAGGACTCCATGAGATGATAAATTTAGAACATTTGAGAAACAAAACCTTACCTCAGGGTTTGATTCCATTGAACCAACCTAAAATCTTTCTGGATCACACTAGATTTAAAACAGGTTGGGCCAAAATAGGAAATAAATGTGGGCGTGACTGGGCGGTGTTAGTAGTAGAAACCGCTAGGGAGCTGTCTACACAAATAGTTGAGAATATACAAAAACAGGAAATTGAGTTGAAAACCTCTATTTCCAATGCGGTGTTTAAGAAAAAACTAGATGAAATAGAGAAAGATGTTAAAGAGTTCAAAGACAACACGACTCTATTAAAAATAAAAACACTTAAAAAAAGCATTGAGGAGTTTAGTATGGAGAAGAAGTTTCCATACATTGTGCCAGATTATTATGAAAAGAAGCGCACGCAACAAAATGATGGTGATGATCAGAGACAGGTGCGCTTTAGATCTAATTCCTACAGTAGCTATTCAAGTGGGGATGATTATAACAAACAGGATCAAGGATGGCAAAAGCGAGGAAGGAATAGAGGCAGACGGAATCGTCGAGGGCAGTGGAGGGGCAATAATAGGAATAATTTTTTGGATCAGGCCCCTCACAAAGACGACAACGACCCCAACATTTTAATACATCAGGGGGTCAAGTACAAAAAAGTATAGTACATAACATCTCTCAACATGACCTCAGCTCTAGCGAGCTGGAGGTCCTTAATTTAGGACTCAGTTATGTTCCCACTGAAAAATATGGGCCCATCAAATTTAGAGAAGAATGGACACAATTCATTAGAAAACTGAAATTGAAAATGTTTTTTCAGGACAATGTGACGGTGGCTACCACTAATGAGACAGGGTTACGTAATCCCAGCACTTGGACTCCATATATTAATACTTCGGAGTTAAAAGTATTTGAGACTAGGGTATGGAGAGATATTATTGCTCTGGAAAAGAAAAAAGATAGACCTTATAACAATTTTACCAGGTCTAATAGGTTGGCTGTGGCTTCACTCAGAAATAATAAAGATATTATAGTGAAAGAAGCAGATAAGGGTGGTGCCATTGTTATACAGGACAGGGAAGATTATCTGTTGGAAGCTAACAGATTGTTAGCACAAGGAAAGAATTACAAAATTCTAACTAGTGATCCTACCGCTGTATTGATGAAAGAAATCAAAAGGGAAGTTGGAATAGCAGTAGAACGCAGTGTCATTTCTAAACAAGAAGGAGAGTTTCTAATAAAAAAAGAGCCCCGCATGCCAGTGTTTTACACAGTTCCAAAAATCCACAAAAATGAGAGTGTTCCTCCAGGCAGACCTATAGTATCGGGTGTAGAGTCGCTGTTGGAACCTCTTTCTGCTTTTGTTGATAGACATGTTAATGATTGTATACCTCTTATGAAATCATATATTAAGAACAGTACACAGGTCATCAATGAGATGCAGGAGAAAGAGTTTACGAGTTCCAATTTGTTGGTTACTCTAGATGTGGAGGCGTTGTATACTGCCATACCACAGGAGCACACTTTGGAAGTATTGGAAACCGTTTTGCAAATGAAATATTATGATAGACATGAATTGGTTGAATTTATCATGTGGGCAGCCACATTGGCTTTACGCAACAACTTTTTTAGATTCAACAATAATTTCTATTTGCAGAGAACGGGAACAGCCATGGGGGCCAAATTTGCTCCATCATTGGCTAATCTTTACATGCAAGCCTTTGAAGAGAAATTCATATATGCGTCAGAAAATGCTTTTGCTGCTTGTCTATTATATTATAAACGATATATAGACGATATCATCATAGTTTGGCAGGGCACCAGGGACGAACTTTGTCTGTTTGAAGAGTGGATTAATGAGTGTGATACACATTTAAAATTCACTTTACAATACAGTTCTGAGTCCATGCCGTTTTTAGATCTTTTGATTTATGTAAAGGATGGACATATAGCTACTACCCTGTATACTAAACCGACAGACAAGAATTCCTTGCTCCATTTTCAAAGTTTTCATCCGGGGCCATTGCGCAAAAATCTTCCCTATAGCCAGTTTTTACGTATCAAACGGAATTGTACAGATAGTACAGAATTTCAAGAAAAATCAGAAACCCTGCAACAGAAATTTGTGGAGAAAGGATATCCACATAAAATTATTAGTGATTGTAAAAAGAGAGCTAAAAACACTAATAGAGCAGTTACCCTGGAAGAAAAAGTTACCAAAAATCAAGACAAAAAAGATAGACTAGTGTGTGTCTCTACCTTCAACACTCAGTCGTATGCGATTGCCAGGATAATCAATAAACACTGGCATGTACTCAAATCAGAAGGGTTTGATCCCCCAAAACCCCTTATGGCATACAAAAGGAGTGCCAATATAAGGGATATGGTTACCAGAAGTGATGTGAGGATCCTTAACCAGGAACAGAATACACAAGGTACATTAGAAGAACTGTGGGGTTATAAAGACCCTGTTATGTTACCACCGGTACTGGGTAATTACATGTGTGGCAGTTGTAGCATATGTAATCAAGCACTTACAGGTTCGAAGGTTGATTTGGGTCGAGAGAATAAATGGATATTACGAAACCACACCAACTGCAATACCGCATGGGTGATCTATGTCATCAAATGTCCTTGTTCACTCATATATGTGGGACAAACCGAGAGAATGTTCAAAGAGAGGATGATTGAACATAAAAGTAGGGTACGGAGAGGCAAGTCTGGTGCTCCTCTGGTGGCACATTGTGCTGAGAAGGAACATCCCCCTGAAAGTTTAATGTGGTGTATATTGGAGGTAGTTTTGGGGAATGAGAGATCTAATAGATTGAAAAAACTCAGTTCCAGGGAGAACCACTGGATTTACCATCTAGGTACACACATAGGTGGTCTCAATAAGGACTATAACTGGAATTCCTAGATCACGATGTTTATGAGCATTTATGTCTACATGTGTATTGATGAGTATTTAACATCATCTTTGCCTCCATTGTACTTTTTTTACATATAAAAATAATACCGAATGGAGTTTAGATTCAGGTGCATTGTGTACCAGATTCGGTATTTGCTAGCGGTTTTTCCAACAGGTGGCCATTTAGTTTGTGGTGACAATTGCCTTGAAAAAAAGAAAAAAAGAAAAAAACACATGTTTTTCGGGCGGTTGTTTGGTCTTTTAGCGGCATCTACAAATGCGGGCAATTCAGTTGTGATGGTTCCGTACTTATTGTGTACCGCTCGATAGCCATTTAAAGATGGCGGAGTGATTGTATTGATATGATTGGTCGGATGCGTAATGTAGTAACCCGTAGCGGTCACGTGGGTGGCAGCCCGTTGACGCTAGTGTGTATATATAGTGGGGCCAAGTTTTTCCGGGTTCTTGCTACATGCGTTTTCGTAATGGCGGCCGCGAAAAGAAAGAATTAAGACAAACAGGTAAAATGCACTTACAACATGAGAACTGCAATTTAAAAAAAAAAAAAGAAAGTGCAGTACTATATGCGCAAGTGTTAGAGGTGGTATATAAAATCCCTCTATCATGTGTTTATTTTGCAGGCACGATTGAAATCCGTAGGGCGAGGTGCCTGAACAGGTTGACATTTAGCATTTCCTAAAGCGGCCGGCAATGAATTTCGGTCAATGCGAATAGAGGTAACTATGTGTGGGTTGCTAATATCGGGTTGTGTGTATATAGTATAGGATATCATTCACAAGCCGGTTGTGGAAGTTTTTCCATCCAGGCAGTAACTACAAATTATATGTTGTTACAGGTTATTTGAGTCCTGCGGTACATGCAATTTATCGCTTGGTTAAAAAGAAGGTTGGAGTACATTTTTGTGCGTTTTGCGCATGTGGAGGCCCATAAGTTTTTAATACAGGTATGCCTTTTAAAATGTATTGTTATTTTGAAATAAATCATATTGGGCTGAGTGTCTAGAATTTACATGCACTCGCTAACATTGGCCCTAGAGATTCTATACTTAGTAGGGCATATTATGGTGATCTTTTCCACTTCTATAGAACTAATGGTAGAGGGTTGTTGCCGTAGAGGGGGCCATAGAGTTTGCTCCCATGGGTAGACTTCATCCTTGTCTTAACATTACATACATGTATTTTTCAGAATCCAGATTCGCTGGGCTTGATGAGGAGAAATTCCTTTGATCTTGAACTACAATATATGAGCTGCATAAAAAACAGATGGAAAAAGAGCGCATTTTGTGGTTCATACGCACGGGTATGTTCTGGGTTTTCTATTAAAAGAAGTTTGGTATCTTTTGAGGCCATGTTCAGGCATAACTATAAATGTAGGTGTTAAAAATGAGAATTGCATAAAAACGAGGGATTTTTAAAATTTCTAACTCGTCAGCTTTTTAACAGTGTCTGTTATGTTTTTTGTTTTGCTCTCCTGTGTTTAGATAACATGAGTAATTATACTACTTTGAGTGTCGTAAAAATGAGATATATGACACTCCAACCAGAATGTATGCTGGTATAACATTTCCTGTCTTAAG
>JAXIUS010000060.1:0-12167 GCA_035593325.1 Pseudotriton montanus
TCAGCGAATATACGCTAAGCATAAGTGAACTCGTAATCGGGCCCTTTATCTTGAAGCCGCGCACAGCTGTTTTGCACATCCCAGTAGGAGAAGTTCTCAGCATAGCACCAGACGCTCACAATGGCGGCCATTTTAGACAATGACGCGCAATGTTCAGTTCTGCCCATTGTTTTTTGTGCTTGCGTTTCCCCAGCGATAAACAAAACAACTTTTTTCCCGTGATGCCCGGTGCTCTCCATCGGCAGTCAGACACTCCGTCTAGATTGGAAGAAATAAAGGGTACCATCGGCAGGGCCCTGGCGTGGTAACCCGTAAATACCATAAACAGAGACATCCGTATAGAGGCGTGCCACCGATTGTTGACGGCGAATTCGGCCCATGGCAGAAAAGAAACCCAATCAGGGGCAGTGGAATCACAGGTGAGACGGAGAAAGGATTCGATGTCCTGGTTGGCCCTCTCTGTGGATCCGTCTAATTGAGGATGAAAGGCCGTTGAGAAGCGGAGTTGCACCCCCAATATCCGCATTAATGCCCGCCAAAACTTAGAGGTGAATTGCGCACCTCGATCCGAAACGATACGGTCTGGGAGCCCATGCAGACGATAAACATGGGTGATAAACAAGGCGGCCAAAGACTGAGCCGTGGGAATCCGACGTAGAGGTACTAGATGAAGCATTTTTGTGAGACTATCCTTCACCACCCAAAGGTGGGCATGTCCTTGGGATCGAGGTAGGTCAACCACAAAGTCCATAGATATGTTAGTCCAGGGACTCATGGGAATTGGAAGGGGTTGTAAGAGTCCTTGTGGTTTAGTGTTTCTAGTTTTGTATCTTTGACAGATTTGACAATTTTGAACATATTGGATTACATCCTTGGACATATTGGGCCACCAGTATGACCTTTGTACCAATTCAAGCGTTCGTTGGGCGCCAGGATGGCCCGAACTAGAATGGTCGTGAAGCCAACCTAGTAATTCAAGTTGGAGAGATTCCGTAGGAATCCATAGCTTCCCCATACGATAAGCCAGAGCTTCTAGAATCATCAAACTCCCTTCGAGGGGTAAAGGAGTCGCTTGAGTGGCTGTACGTACATCTTCCAGATATGAATGTACTGGAGTGTGTACTTCGGCTAGAATTGAGGATAAAGGAAAATAGGGCATCAGGGTTTTCTCCACACCTGAACTCACGAATCGGCGGGAGAGAGCATCTGCTCTGGTATTGGATTTGGCTGGTCGATAGGTGAGTTGTATTCGAAAACGGGCAAAAAAGATTGCCCATCTGATTTGTCTGGGACTTGATGCTGTCGCTGACTTTAAAAATATGAGATTCTTATGATCTGTATATACCGTTGTTATGGAGTTGGCCCCTTCCAGATAGTGTCTCCATTCTTGGAGCGCCAGCTTAATGGCAAGTAATTCTCTTTCTGCAATAGGGTATCGGGATTCCGTGTCTGTAAAGACATGGGAATGAAAGGCGATGGGCAAGAGGAATCCTTATGTATTTCTTTGAGATAATATCGCCCCCGTAGCCACGTCAGATGCATCACATTCTAGGATGTATGGTAGTGTTGGGTCCGGATGTTGGAGAATAGGTCCCTGACAGAACTGTGTCTTTAGCTGTTGAAAGGAATTCTCGTGAAGTCGATCCCATAGATAAGGAGTCCTGGTTTTAGTGAGGGCTGTCAGTGGTGCAATCAGGGTGGCAAACTGATGTATGAATTGTCGGTAATAATTTATGAATCCTACGAACCGCTGTACTGCCTTGACATTGGTAGGAGCGGGCCATTGTTGGATTGCTTGCGTCTTTCTAGGGTCCATTTGGAACCCGTCTTGTGATATTATGTACCCGAGAAAGGGGACTTGTCGTTGATGGAAAAGGCATTTTTCCATTTTGGCATATAAATGATTCTTGAGTAGACGGGAGAGTACTACTCGTACATGCTGGGTGTGTTCTCTGAGAGTTTCGGAAAAGATTAACAGATCATCCAAATATACAAGGACATAAACCATCGAGATGTCATGAAATATAGAGGCCATGAACGATTGAAAGTAGGCTGGAGCATTTGCCAAACCAAAAGGCATAACAAGATACTCGAAATGCCCCAGCCTACATTGGAACGCTGTTTTCCACTCGTGTCCCTCTGTGATTCTCAAGAGATTGTATGCCCCTCTGAGGTCCAGTTTTGTGAACCAAGCAGCCTTATTCAGAGTGTCAAAGAGAACAGAAATAAGTGGTAGTGGGTATCGAAAAGGGACCGTGATGTTGTTTAACAACCTATAGTCTATACAAGGCCTGAGTTCCTCCGTATCCTTTTTTGATATAAAAAAGATAGGAGCTCCCATGGGAGATCGGGAATTCCTAATAAAACCTTTCCTCAAACTGTCTTGGATATAATTCACTAAGACTTGGTCTTCTTTGGGCGCTAAGGCGTAAACCCGACCCCGCGGATATGGTGAATCGGGGAGCAGGTCGATTCGACAATCGTGCGGTCTGTGAGGGGGTAGGCTTTCTGCTTCATATTTATCAAATACTGGGAGCAGATCCAAATATTCGTTTGGAAGAGATGTGGACAATGGGGCGATTATGGATTGTTTCTTAGGTGGAGCCAAATATAATGGCACCGTGGACCCGAATAGTTGTAGCGTAAGTCCTGTCCAATCTATCCGAGGATTATGAATCAAAAACCAATTTAACCCGAGGATTAATGGATATGTAGGAGATGTGATCACTTTATAGGATTGGGATGGTAAGGATAAGGATTCTCCCAGAGTTAAGACCATTGGTTGAGTTGCCTGTTTAATAGTTTTTTGCAATAGAGGTGTTCCATCAATAGAGGCTACTGCAATGGGACGTTTTAAATTGATAACGGGTAGTTGCCACTGGTCTACTAGGTTTTGGGAAATATACACATCCGGAGCCCCTGAGTCTAACATAGCCCAGATCTCAGGTATATGTAAACCCAAAGGAAGACTCAGGGATACTCGGAGGTATATGTGTTGGTCCGGAATCATAGGGACTAGTCCTACTGTTTGGGAAGAATAGGTCCGGCTCTCTCCTGTTTCCCCATAGGAGGAGCCCGGGCGTTTCCCGATACAGGACGTATTGGACAGGTTTCTAACAGATGTGTGGCACTGCCATAATAAAGGCATAAATGTAATTGGCGTCTCCTTTGTCTTTCTTCTGTAGTTAAAGGGGGACGGACTTGTCCGAGCACCATAGGTTCTGTAGAATCTGACCTAGAGTATGTTTGGTTGAAATATTTAGGTTTATTAGAAGAGGCGCTTTTTCATCTGACCCCTATTCTATGGTCAATTCGTAAAACCAATGCTACGAATTCCTGCAAGTGGGTTGGGAGAGGATGGACTTGTAATAAATGGTCTTTCATTTCGTCTCGCAAGCCATCGTGGAATATAGTAACCTGGGTTTCTTCGGACCAACCCACCTCTGATGCCAAAGACTGAAAGTCAGAGATGTAGGTTAACAGATCTTTGTTACCTTGTTTGGTGCGGAGAAATTCAAGGCAACGAGTCCCTAAGTGCGTTTTTTCATCAAAGACGGTACTAAGTTCTTGTTTAAATAAAATATAGTTATTCAATAACGGGTCTTCCCTTTCGACATATGGGACGGCCCATTTGAGGGCGTTACCCTCTAATAGCATGATTATTTGAGTGGTCTTTTTTTTATCCGTATTAAAGGCCTCTGGCCGTAGGGTAAACAATAATTGTAATTGGGCCATGAAGGACCGGTATTCTTCGGGTTTACCGGAATATCGTTTAGGCAAGGGAGTTAAGGCCGGAGGTATTAGTTCTGATTTTGGTAGAATACCGGAGGACGAGGCCACTGGATTAGCCATCTGTAGAACGGCCAAGGCATCCACGCATTTTTTTACCTGACCCTGCAAGGACTGAAGGGCTAATGAAATCCCTTCAACCGTTACCGGGAGGGTCTGAATATTTTTGTCAGCATCCATGGCAGTCTTGGTTAATGTGTGATGCACTTTCAGGGTTAGCCCCGTGGGCCACGCCCGTATGGGAGCCCAGCGAGAATAACCCACGGAGCAGACCCCTAGACCTCAGGGCCCCTGGTACCGGAGGTACCTGCAGAGGGAGACAAAGGATGGGACAAAAAGAATGATAAGTAAGGGGTAGTAGATCCTGTGTCAGAAAGAATGGTAAGGGTTTTGTCAACCTACCCGAGGTTGACCCAAGGCACGTAAAGTACCAGGTCTGTCCAGGAGACTCAGAATGTTCGAGCCCCCTTGTGGGAGTAAATGAGAAGGATGTTTCCGTTACTCCTAGAAGGATAAAGGAACAAGTTACAGGCAGTAATACCCCAAGTGGGTATCAGGAATGTTTAGACAGTGGTGAATATTCTACCAGAGGTAGATGTTAAAGAATAGTCAAGGACGTTCCAAAGAGTCACAAACCATACGAGGATTACTTATACCAAACGTATACCAAGCCAGTCCAGAGATCCAAAACATAGGTCAGTACCAAGATTTTCGGAACAATAGCCAAATCAGGAGACAGAGGGAATCCAGAGAAACAATCCGCGTCAGAAAACCGTTCGTTTGTAAGAGGAACAAAATCAGTAGACAAAAGAATGGTACGTAAGTAGAAGGCAAGTCAAGAACCATGAAATCAAGGAATCAAGGGAAATACTTATCCGAGTCCGTAGCCAGAAGTCACAGCGTATCGGCTGTAATATTCAGACGCCGAGTAATGTGAATGTCGGGTAGATATGGCGTCAGAAATCCCGCGACGCGTACGCGGCGTAATCCCGCGAGATCAGTGCGGTGAGGTTGTCTTGGCAACAACTGTGATATAAACATAGCCGCAGAGAATGTACGGAGGCAGCAGTGTTATAAACATAGCCGCAGGGAATGTACGGAGGCAGCAGGGTAATTGGCTAACTCTAGCAGGAAATGACAGGGTAAGTATCAATCAATCAATCAATATATTCTTTATTCGGTTTTTACACAGAAAACCATAAAAGCATAACCGTACAATAAAATACTTGAACAGTTTGAAACAAAAATTACAATATACAATAACAGCCAATCTTTGCAAGTATACAGTACTTAGGATTTCCATGTGCAAAATTACAGTTGTCAGGTGTAGGCAATAGCAACCAATCTATGCAATATACAGTACTTTGGATATCCATGTGCAAAATTACAATTGTCAAATGTAAACAATAGCAGCCAATCTTTACAAATATACAGTACTTTGAGTTTCCATGTGCAAATCGAATTAAATCAAAAATTTCTTTCTTCAATTTAAATATTTAAAATTGATTTCTCCTGAAATGTTATGGGACAGAGCATAATTTATCATGTACAGGGATGTCATCATAATCAATTTGAAACATTTAAAATACAAGAATATACATATGTAAAACGTCAATTTTATTTATCTCGTATTAATAACCTACCCCTCTAATACGGAAAACAGTTTTTAAAAAATTTCCTAATACATAAATCACATAAATCGAGTTTAAAAGACGTAAAAAATATATCAGAGGTGGTATCTGTATAAAACCAAGGTCTCGGAATAACTGCTTTAACCATTTTTCCCTGGGTACTGAGTATTTTGGACACAAACATATAACATGGCTTAGTGTTTCTATAGATATACCATCGCAGTCACAGACATTCCGAGACCACCTACCATTTAAGGAGGGTTTATAAAAAAGCTGATCTAATTTCAGTCTCATAAGTAGACGACGCTCATGAGTAGAAAGTAAAATTTTAAAAAGATTATTTCCAGAAGGGTTGGAGGAGCAGAAAGGTAAATATGTGAATACTGAGATTTTTTCTGTGCTTTTTTTATATATTAAATCCCAGCTTACGTCAGTAAGTCGTATTTTTACTTGTGATAAAGAAATCTTATTACCAGTTATGACATCAGATAAAGAAATAGTCAGCCCTGCTAGCTTTAAAGTATGTTCAATTGCCGCCAACCATTTATTGTGGGACTTTCTGTCGGATTGTAGCAGTTCCGAGAGCATGTCAAATAACAGATCGCCTTGGTTTCTTTGTAAAAGTTTAGAGAAATATATTGCTGGTGTTATCGCAATTCTATAGTCAATAGGAAGACGTTGGGTTTCAAGAGGGATTATTTCGTTTGCACATCTAGCAGGCAAACCCATTAGCCTTCTCATTATTGAACGTTCTTCTTTGGCAATCATTTCGAGATCAGCAAACCCCCAGAGCTCTGCTGCATAAAGAGCACCTCCTTGGCATTTTGCTGTATATACGTCAAGGAAAATATCTAATGTAGCCTTGGAAGAAGTTCTAAGGACTCTTGTCAGTGCCCCTGCAGACTGAAGCAGTCTGGTCCCCATTATTTCTTTCTGGGTTTCCCAGAGGCCCCTAGAGTTAAACCTACACCCCAGGTAAGTAAATTATTTTACCTGTTCCAGCTCTTCATCTGCGATCTTAAATTTATAGGATTTTATGTGTGGCTTTACATGAGATTCAAATATCATAATTTTTGATTTTTCCACATTTGTTTCCATCCGCAACCCATTTACCACCTTACCATACTCAGTTAAAAGTATCTGTAGCGATGCCGGGGTACGGGCCAGCAGCACCGCATCATCTGCGTATAGGATGATCGGTATCTGCCGGCCCGCCACCCTAGGCACGTCACAGACCAGTGCCCCTAGTTTGTCAGTCAGACCATTTACATAAAAATTAAAAAGGTGAGGGGCAAGCGGGCATCCCTGCCGGACTCCTCTTTGGATGTTAAATTTCTCTGATGCTTCTCCAAGGCCCGATAACTGAACAGACCCCTTCAGTTCTGAATGCAGTGATACCAATACAGATAAAAGGGAAGAGGTCAGGCCCCGCGCCGCCAACATAGACCACAGGGCCGCCCGATCTACAGAATCGAAGGCGGCCCTGAGATCCATGAAGGCGGCATAGATCCTTTCACCCTTCGTCAAGTAGGTTGTAATAATGGTGGCCAATAAACATATAGCATCTGTCGTACCAGATCCCTTGCGGAAACCGAACTGAAGTTCCGATATTATACTTTCATCCTCAAACCAGATCAGAAGCCTCTGTGATAAAACCTGTGAAAATATTTTACAAAGAATGCACAGTAGTGCAATAGGCCTATAATTAGATGGTGTTGATCTTGAGCCTTTTTTGTAAATCGGAACCAACCGGGATTCCCTCCATACTGGTGGAATTTCCCCAGAGGCAATTATAGTGTTAAAGTATGTCATAAGAAAACTTGTCCAGAATTCTTTATGGATGAGGAAAACGTCCGGGGGAAGCAGGTCTATTCCTGCTGCCTTCCCAGCAGCAAGTTTAGATAATGCAGATTGAATTTCTGACCTCGTAAAAGGGGGTAATACATCGGAGGCCTCAGATAAAATTGACCGCATAGAAAAAAAGGAGTGGGGAGTTTTTGAAGAGAAAAGCTCTCCAAAATGTTTAACCCATGCAGTTGCAAGAACTGCATTAGAATCAATACACTCAGTCCGAGGGCCTTTGAGTGTTTTGTTTATTAAACGCCAGAATTGCCTTGAGTTCTTAATGTCTGAGAACTCTCTCAATTGTGACCAGATTTCTATTTGGAAATCAGTTTGAGCCTTCTTCTGGGCAGACTTATACTCACGTCTCAGGTTTGGGATTAAAATTAGTACCCTGTTCCTTAGGGCGTCTCTCAGCTTTAGTTGAGCCAATTCACAAGATTTGTTAAACCAGGGTTGAGTTGTTATTTTTCCTTTTGGTTTTGAGGTGATTATGGAAGATAAGCTCTGAGTTAGGAAAGAGAGAAATTCTTCTCCCATTTTCCGAGTTCATCCTTCAGGATCTGTATGATTGTTTGATTGTAAAAATTCATCTATTATATTTCCCAATTTAACCCGAGTACTTTCTTTCCAAATAATTTTTCTCCCTCTCTTTAACATTGCCTGTTCTTCTGGCCACTTGTGTTCACTGGTAGACCTAGAATTTCCACAATTCGATGTAGTGATCCATAATTGGTTATGGTCACTATTTGTTGTTGTTAACACCTTCAAGTCCACAAAAATATCCCAATGTATGGTCTCTACCGCACAATAATCAATTACAGAGTCTGCTGCCTCCAAAACCCCCCTATGTGTTATACATCCTGGCCGATCACTTGGTAGTCGGCCGTTTAATGTACGCATATTTAGTGATTCTAAAAGATTTAAAAATTGTGACGAGAGCTTAGATGATTTATTTGCCAGGCCAACACATGATTCTATGCCAGAGCAATCGTCTATAACCGGATTATGACTGTTTGCTTTGGCGTTTGACAGGTTACAGTTAAAATCTCCAACAAGAATAATACCTGGAATTCTATTGTTAACTACTGTATGTGTTGCTAGCCATTCATGGAGCCAGTTCTGCAGTTTATCAAAATTCTCCGCCTCCAAAGCTAACCATGTCCTTACATATATATTCACAATTAAAAAGGAAAATCCAAATACATCAGAAATAAGGACAGGAAGAATGTTTTTGATGGGACATGCCACCTGAATTGCAGTTCCTAGTAGATTGCTCCTCACCATTGTGGCTAGTCCCCCACTTGCGTGGCCCATTGATGTTCTAACTGCCGGAATGTCAAAAACAGCATAACCTTCCACTATGGGGGCATCAGTTCGCCATGTTTCTTGAACACACATTATTGTCACCAATCCCTCTGGTTTATTGTTTGAGGATAACATTTCCTCTATTTTAGATGGCATCCCCGTGTCCCCCCAGCCCCTCAGATTCCATGACATCAAAAGTTCTAATTTTGGCCTATCTAATTCGTTTGTATTGATTAGAGTTCTTGGGGCCTCAGCCAAATCTGGCCCTAGTGCCAGATTTGTAATTTCATTAGAGATACGAGGTACCATACTCAGATGAGTAAGAGGATCTCTATGTTGAGGGGTCTTACAAGAGGACGAGTCAGATAATATGTGAGGAGAAGTATTGTCTGGGCTATACTGAGCTCTTCCTAACAAATGACTAACTTTCATATCTCCTGTGAGGTCTTCTGATTGATTAGACTGGTAAGTTTGAGATGTATTTACTTCTGTTATCCGGGCAGCAAGTAATGTAGACTGCCTGCTAGTCAGTCAGTCTTGATCCTCTGTAGTCAAAAAATACCGTTGTGAAGTATGGAGACCAGGGGGATTGGTGAATTGCTGAGTTGGAAGAAAATCAGGCGAGACAAACTTAGAAGTCTGATAATACAGTTCAGGATAAAAACAATTTGGGGCCATAGGCACGGGACTCTGGACCTGCCTACCAACAGCATCAGCATATGAATGGCTAACTGCCTGCTTTTTAGAGGGTGTATACTGCTCCATATTTTGGTTATACCCCAATTCAGATTGTCTTGAATTTACAAAAGTTCTGCTTGCCATGGGTCTCTCTTGACCAATTGCCAGGGGGTTTGGGGGAACCCAAGATGAATATTCTGTGGGTGGTTGTAAAAAGTTTATTACAGAATTAACTGGAGGGTAAAAATCACTACGAGACAGAATGTCAAATGGAAATCTGTCTGTTAGTCCTCCGTACCAGATCAAGAATCCCGTGGCTATGAGTATTATTATTAAAAAAGACTGTCAGGCAGTCTCCTAAGATACCATTAGGGTTTACCCCTACCTTATTTGACCGAATCACCTCCCTTATATCCTCTGACCTTAAAGGTTTATAACCCAAATTTAACGATAAAATCCTGAATGCTTTCATTCTTAAATGAGAATGGCTTTCCCAGTGGGTCACTTGTTTCTGCGCAATACCTGAAATTATCAGCACCCTATCAGTTGCCCTAGCATCTATATCAATTTTCTGACGAGTAACCTGCATTATTTTCCTACGCTTTGGGTTGGGAAGCAAGTCAGAATTAGGAGGGACGTCTCGTTGCTCCCCTGCGGGAATTGTTATTATAGAGGCTCCAGTATTTCCTACCGGAGTTGATTTGTTTATAAGGGGTGCCGAAGCCAATGTGGGAAGGGAGAGAGGAACAACTACGTGTGGAGGTTCCTTTGATGTAGGTGAATATTCAGGTGCGGTAGGTGGAGTTTGGGTACCCTTTGAGACCAAGTGTGGTTTTTTGGTTAGATTAGGAATTTTTCCCTCCAGATTTTTTGCCCCATCTAGAGTGAATTTAATATATGATGCAAGAGTGTCCGATTGTGCCACCACTGATTTTTCAATATTTAACAATTGGTTACTGAGTAAAATAAGAGCCCCTGCATTTGCGTCAGATATTGAGAGAAGTGAGGCCAGAACAGAATCCAATTTTTCACCTTCGGAAGTCTGGGTCTGAGGTGGTAATTGCCTCTCCTTAGGTTTGGATCTGAGTCTTGGTTGTAATTTTTCTTTAATCGTATGAGGACCGTAAGCTAGTTTTCCCTTTCTGCATTTTTTCGTTTTCTCCAAAGGAGAATGGGACGAATCCAACATAGCCTCAGCCTTCCTTTTTGCATTTGGATTTGGAGTTTTTTCTACCAACAATATTGACGCAGGTATAGCAGGAAGCAAAGTAACACCTAACAGTGGGGTGTTATCAGATGGAGAGTCTGGCAAGGGCAAATCAGGATAGCAGTCCGCAGCTATCCGGGCCAAATCAGGTGTGGACTCCAAATCGTCAGGTTCTGACCCGTTTGACCCTGCAGTGTCTAAAAGTTGAGCTGAATTAGAATGAGTTCCGTTATCATTTGTCAGAATAGGATTTGTTTTTCTCGGTGAAAGCCGAGTACTGCTATCCGACTTTTGAACTTTAGTAGTTTCCTGATGAATAATACAAGGGGCTACTATAACCTTCGTTGGGCAGACCCTCTGAGCTGCTGCAAGGTTAGCCACTTCATTTAATAGTGCTAATTCCTTAGCCGATGGGAGTAAATTCTCAACCACAGTTAATTGGAGTGGATCATTTGAGACTACATTTCTTGCATTTGGTGCCACCGAAGCCCGTTTAAAAAAATGTTCAATTTGTTGCATTTTTCCTTTCTTATTCGGCTTTTTCGGATTCAACAATAAAAGATAAAGAAAAATTCTTTTTACCGAATAATTGTATCACTGAAAAATGCTTAAACAGTCTAAATGTGCTTAAGAAAGGCTAAAAGCCAACAAATAATCATAAGACAATGTACATACAAAGCAATTACAGCTTAAGCCTGAATAAAAAAATACCTGACTGTAAGTTAAGTTGGTAAAAGAAAACCAAACCTGGAATTAATTAAATTATGAGTAACGACCCGAGCTCCCGCTCAGCCACGGTCAGCCACAGTCAGCCCTTTGCAGCCCTTCGCGGCCGCTTCGCGGCGAAGGGCTGTTTTAAAGCTGGGCTGTCAGACCGGGCGGGGGAGTCACGGGAACAGCCAATTAGAGCACAAAGTCCCAGCAGAGCGCAGGATATCTGGGATATGTAGTCCCTTAAAATAAATAAGAAAAACGTTTTAAAAAGATTTTCTTTAGGAAATCAAATATAGACGTATACCAAATGTCAGCAATGGATTCAGTTCTTATTATTCCAGCAGAGAGTCCACAGTTAATACCTGGGTAAAGCCAGGTGCTTGCAAACACGTCACAGAGACCAGTCAAGCCGCACGGCGTTCTTCCCTTGGAGCGCGCTTGAAATGTGGGAAACAGCACCAGGGAGCCAAGAGACCGCATTACATTATACTAATAACTCTGAGACGCAGAGAGAAGAGAATCTGTACACAGAGCAGCTGCCATAATGATAGATACGCTTTGAGAAGTTCACATATCCTACTTTTCCCATTGGGCCAAAGATCCGTTAGTAGAGGCAAGGGATTGCTCGAGGCTAGGAAAAGTTAAAGGAGCCCAATCGGCTTCAATACTTTAACTCTTTAGATCCTTCTTCAAAACTTAAACGGGACTGTAATTTGTCTTTTGTTTAAAAAAAAACCCCACTATATTTTACAGTAATTGCACTTTTAAAACCAGCAAATTATATCGACCTCCTCAGTTAAAACTCAGAGATTGAAAAGCTTGCCAAGTCTGCTGCCCTCTAGTGGAGAGCTGTGGAATAGCATGTGAAACTAAAGAAACTAAAAAATAAAATTACACAAAAAAAAACAATTTCAAGAAAACTAGAAGAAAGAACTATAGGCAGTTTTAAGTCTCTATAGAAAATACCATTGTACTTATTGGCCCTCATTACGAGTTGG
>JAXIUS010000061.1:0-12128 GCA_035593325.1 Pseudotriton montanus
ACTTACCTGCAGAGATGAGTGGAGGAGCGGCGGGGGCAGTAGGTATATTGTAATAACATTATTCCTACTAGGTATAAAGTTATTGCAAAATACCTACTACCCACCACACCGGGGAGGCAGTAGGAATGTCGTAATAACACAATACCTAGTAGGTATAATGTTATCACAATATAACTGTCGCCCACCGAGTGGGGGGGGCGATAGGTATGTTGTAATAACATTATACCTGCTAGGTATAATGTTATTACAACATACCTACTGACCCTGCCACGGGGGGGGTCAGTAGGTATGTTGTAATAACATAATACCTGGTAGATATTATGTTTTTACAATATACCTTTTAGGTATGATGTTATTACAACATACCACCCGACACCCCCGAGAGGGGGGGTGGGGAGGTATGTTGTAATAACATTATACCTAGCAGGTATAATGTTATTACAACATACCTACTTCCCCCCAACCCAGGGAGGGCAGCAGGTATGTTGTAATAACACAATACCTAGTAGGTATAATGTTATCACAATATAACTATCGCCCACCGAGTGGGGTGGTGGTAGGTATGGTATGGTATGGTATTCTGGTGTTTTTGTAGGGTACATTCTTACCGCTGCTGCAGTGTCGTTGCGCCACGAGCCGGGGTGGGGCCAACCCCGGCCCGATTTTCGCGAGACGATGTTCCCTTTTTCCCAGCTATGGGTATTATATGGTTCCATAGCTTTCACGCACAGACTGTCCACTTGTAACTGGGCGATATTAGGACAGTCAACAGATCCGGCCATGGCTATGTTGATGTAATTATATGTTCGCTTAGACGCTACTCTTAGTGAGTAAGCAGTGTTATGTGTTGATCGGTTGGTGTGGGTGCTGTGTCCGCTTTTCCTATTTATATGTGGCTCACTTGATTTGGGATCCACTTAGTTCAGGCGCTAAAAAAGTGAGTTTAATTATATGTGATTTAGTATTCGTTCTGAGCCGAGTTTAGTAAGATATGTGTTGTATTCCATGTATATGTGCATGGTCTTTCTATAGGCTCTCCAAATGTCTTGTGTTTTAAATTTGTTATGACCTATACTTCGAGGCATGAGAGATGCTATTACTTGGTGTGCTGGCCGAGGGCAGGAGAGCCCTGGTGTTGTGTGGCTTTCCACTGGGTTATTGCGAGAAGGTGAGTGCAAGAGTGTTGGCTGCTCTTGTGTTGGTCCAATACTGCAGGCAGAGATGATGAATAGTCAACTTAAAATAATATCATGGAATGTGAACGGTCTAAGGAATTCGTGAAAAATGGGTCAAATTAATTTTTTTCTCAATTATTATAATTACGATATAATCTGTCTGCAGAAAACTGACCTGATTTCAGAGAATCATGGACGGCTTTGCAATATTGGGTCTACTCATACTTTTTTTCCTCTTGTAGTACTCCCATTAGAGGAGTTGCAATTTTGGCAAAACATACTATAAACCCAATTGCTCATAAAGCATCTAATAATGGGAGGTGGTTACATTTAACATTTAAATGTAGCGGTGACATCTATACTATTATCTCGCTATATGGGGGATACGAAAGATAACCCAGTGCCTTTTTTGCAGACAGAAGTGGAGCTGGCTGTCAGGAACCCACATTTATTGTAGGGGATTTTAACATTGCCCCAATGCGAACTTTTGATAAAGTAGGGAATAATGGCAGAATTACTAAACCTAAGGTACATCAGGCATTACTCAATGTGTGCCAGACATTACAGGTGCAGTATATATGGCTATTTAATTATCCGCAAAGGCAATACCCCCCATGGTAGTTATCGCATAGATATTGTGCTAGGACCCATATCTTTATTGAGCTTCTGTGATGTCAATTAATCAATCAGTTTATTTAAGCGACGTATGCCAGAGGGCTTCAGACCGCTAGAGAGTGTAGTATTTGGGCATAGGTCTAACCGAACATTCCTTGATGAAAATTACAATATCCGCTTCTAAACGGTCATTGACTAGTCGGAAACGGACGTATGATCGGCAATTGTTAACACAACAAGATTTTTTACTTGCTATCTCTCAGAATATTAATCAATCTTGGCGTGATAATAGAGGTTCTACTGCAATTATTAACATTTGGGATACATTCAAGGCCTGTTTTAGAGGTTGGGTAACCTCATTTGTGATCAATCAACATTGCTTAAAAAAAAAAAGAGGAGTTTAATTATGTTAACTCTGAGATTATAGTACTGGAAAGGGAACATGCTTATAGGATTGCAAATAATTTGGATGATTCTCAGGTTACTCTAAGTCTTAGTTTATATAAAGCGCAACTGGAAGTGTTACTGGGCAAAGAGTTTGATAACAAACGGATGAAGAGTCAAGCCTAGGCATTAGAATGGTCAGACAAGATCGGCAAGACTCTTGCATTTTTAGCCCGGGATAAGATGGCACAAATGCAGGTGACTGCTTTAAAGGATATTAATAATATGGTTGTTACTGAAACAGGAGCGATTAATAATATCTTTATGGATGGACTTCTATAAAAATCTTTATACACAGCATCAAGATGTTGATCCTCTTGTGATAGAGGGGTTTCTTAGCGCTGCTTTATGCCCCTCTATCTCACAGGAAGCCAAAATTGCACTGTCTAAACCTATATCTGCAATGGAGATCGAGGGAGCCGTTAAATCTTTAGCCAAAGGTAAGGCGGCAGGAGATGATGGGATTCCTGTGGAAGCATACCAGGTGTTAAATAGCGAGTTATCTGAGATGCTGGTGGAATTATTTAATGAAATTGTTTTAACGGGTATTCCTCCAGTGACATGGAATGTTTAAAAAATAATCACGTTTTTGAAGACGCAAAAAGATCCGCTGGACTGTGGGTCTTACCGACCTATCACACTTGTTAACACAAATAGTAAAATCTATTCCAAACTTTGGCCAATTAGGGTATCCAGGTGTGTTCAGTCTATTGTCTATACATCAGCATGGTTTTATGCCGGGGAGAGATACAATTGCCCATGCCAATTTAGTGGCTGTACTGATGGATATTGCTGAGAAAAAAAAATACCCTTAGCATTGATCTTTCTAGATGCTCAAAAGGTTTTTGATGTGGTATGCTGGAAATATCTTTGGTCAGTACCTTCCATACGGTTATTCTGGCGTTAAAAGTATTATATAAAGCACCGAAAGCCTATGTGCCTTTGAATAGTGTGGAATCTTCTCTATTTACTATCTAGAGGGGAACAAGGCAGGGCTGTCCTCCCTCTCTCCGGCACTTTTTGCTATTTATATAGAGCCATTTGCCAAGCTGCTAACTGCAATGCTTGATATTGAACCTATTATAATGAATCAGCAAGAAGTACCGAAAACTGAGTTATATGCTGACGATATCATGATAATGTTATCATGAGAGGGCCTTGCCTGCGATTATTAGTGTGGCCCTACAATTTGGTCAATGCTCTGGTTATACCCTTAATATCACTAAGACTCAAACTTTAGTTTGGAATATCCCTAGACCTAGGATACAGACTGTAAATCAGTCACATATTTGGGGGTGAAAATAAACACATTTCAAGATACCCTGAAAGATAATTAGAACAATCTAATCGCTGATACAAAAAAACGTTTGCAGAGATGGAGTTGGCTCCCCTTATCGATAGTTAGTAGAGTCAACCTAATTAAAATGACCATTATGCCAAAATTTGTATATTTATTCAGGGCTTTCCCGGTTACCCTAGATTTGAAAACAACGAGACAATTGAATAGTTATATTTCCTTTTTTATATGGGCTAATAAGCTTAGTAAAAGAGAGAGAGAAACTTGTGTTAAAGTGGGAGCAGGGAGATTTGAGTTTGCCAGAGTTTGAGTTGTACAATCTTGCAGCCCAAATGCCTAGGATTAAGGATATATCGCTAGGCCTCCCTGTTGAAAATAATTCATTAGATTTACTGATTTCATTTATTCTGTCTGCTTAGTTGGGAAAATTTGGTGATCACCAATTCACTAAACGTATTGGTTTGAACACTCTTAGCATTTACTCTAACATTGGGAGGATATGAAACGTTTGATTGGATGCCCACGAATTTCAAAATGTTTGCGGGTTGACTGTTAATCGTGAGCCGTCAGATAATGGATCGCAGATGTGGATGGATGCTGGTATTATTTTTCTTGATCAAGTTTACTCTAATAGTAACCTGAAGTCATTCGAACAGCTGGTGGAGGAATTTGGTTTACACAGAAATGCCTTTAAGTATTTGCAGATTCGGGGCGTATTGGGGAGGATTACATATTCTTCTATGGAAACGCATCCTTTAATTGAGTTGATTTTTGCTCATGAGGTAGGAGGGAGAGGATCTATTTACTGCTATGATTTTCTAACTACCTTCATTGAGAGTGACCTTGCAGAACTATGTCATAAATGGAATATGATTATGGCTCCAATTGACTTAGGGGAACAATTTATTAATAAGATGCTTCAATAGCACCAAAATATTAAATGTCATCTAGCCAGCGGCTCCATATTTTAAAATGTGCTTGCTTTTGGTATTATACTCCCCTTAAAATCTCAAAATGGGCGAAAAATTATGCTCCTTGTCCTCGGTGTGGTCTTTTAAAAGCAGATCAGTTTCATATGCTTGTGACCTGTGAGAAACTTGTAGACTTTTGGGTCAACATCAGTGTTAAACTGACATCTATAACAAGGAATATGGTTAACCTTACACCAACAACTTTGATTATCGCAGGCCTGGATATTCAGAATGTTAGCGGCAGCTGTAAACCGTTTTTATTTAAATCTATTATTTTGGCTCAAATTTTATTAGCCCAATATTGGAAAGTTGCTGATCCGCCATGTGAATTGGAATGGTGGAGGATACTTATACAAAACTATTGGGTGGAACATTATGCTCCGTTTAGAGTAGATAAACAATCAAAATTGTATAACTTGTGGGGGCCGCTAATGGATTATTTTGATAGGAATGAGGAGGAATCTGCATAATAATTTTAATGTTTGTATTACATGTGCCTAATTGTATTAAGTTGTCGAATCATCCTTTGTCTCTTATTTGTGATTTTTTTCATCTTTGTGCTTTGTTTGCTTTTTTCTTTTACCTTCTGTCACACCAATAATATACAAAATAAAAAAGATAGTGCCCCAAGTAAGGGGACACACATTCTAGAGACGGTAGTAGCAAACCAAGGACACATCAGAGGCCCACCACTCCAGTTGGACCAGGTCCCAAGACATGGGAGTCAACCCATGGGGCCAGTGGACTGAACAAAAATGGCCTGTCAACACAAAACCACCCATGCAGGGCTATAGGACAGTAACACAATGCCCGAAGGCAAGGTATCCTGGCAAGCTATGGTTGAACGGCATGCATAGTCACCCAGGCTCCAAACCCTTAAAGAGGGGAGCACATGAAAAACAGGCAGAAGCAAACACCAACCGTCCGTGCCATAAGCACCAAGGGGGCCGACGCAACAGCATATGTCCCCAGACCGCGCTATACCAGTAGGCAACCATGCAGGTATATATGCTGCACCTGGAGCGCGTACACTAGCACACGGTGCTGACGCGTAAATCCCTTGCAGCCAAAGACAAACTCCACCTCCCAGTCACATCTTGAGGGTCTCCTGCAACCCCTCAACGGGACTGGATCAATATAACGGACAACCGCCCTCGTTGGCGAGTTGACTGCAGACCGCCTCCACACAGGCAGACGTAAGCAGGCAGGTAGCATCCAAGCCTGACCTGATGACAGACCCTGCAGTCTCCCAAGTTGGTGCTGGGATTCGAAACCGCATCAGCAGACTGCACCATCAGATGCTAGTGCACAACACGCTGTGCCATCTGACACAGTCAGAAATATAATCCCATTGCATGGTACCCAATTTATCAACCACAGAGGGATGAAAGGCGGAGTTTGCCCACAGAAGACAATCAGTATGTGTTACGCTGCGGCGTTCCCCTCTCCGGGTGTCTATGCGACTTTGTGCTCGCCTCGTAGCACAGCGCGCACTCTAGCCCTGTGGAGTCGCATTTGCTTAGTCCTTTGTCTACGTCCATGCCATTACGCACACAGGGCGGTTTCTCTATTTCTATCCGGCGCGCCGTCAGTTCCTCACTTCACAGCGAGTAAGCTGCACCCAGAACCTGGTCCTTAGCGTTGCTGGTTCTGAAGCCCCTTGTTCCTGACCCTGAGCTAAGTATACCGCCGGTGTCTTTCAGGTATTCCCTGTTTTCCCTTCGTTATTGTCCTTCCTTAGTGGCCGTCTTCCGTCCCTTACACGGCGCTTTCCTTACACCTGCTTGCGGGCCTTTGTCCATTCCCAATACCCGGTTTCCCCTAGCTGTTAGCCCCTTCTTGGTACCACTAGGGTGCTGTTATTTCTATTTAGGAGTTGTTGATCCGCTAGGGCAATTAGCAGCTCCAAGATTCCTGTGTAGCTAAGGTTGTCCCTTGTACCCTTAGTCAGTCTAGGTTAGGGCCAGGTCCTATCTCTAACTCTCGGGCCTTTTTATTTCAGATATTGGAGGTTTTTTGCAGTCTCACCTTTTCCTCCAGACGCTGCCTTTGGTGTCTTGTGCGGCGTCAGGCTTTATTACCTGTCCGCCCCAAAGGACACCATTGGCCTTATCGACAAACGAAGACAGGTAAGGCCATAAGGTAACAGGCTGTGAAGCCTATTTATACTATGGCCACGTTAGTTGACCTCACCACCGCTGTACACCAATTAACGCAGCAAATGCAAACCCTTCAGTTAGAAAACGCCACCCTTAAGGGAGCCTTGAAGACAAGGCCTCCCGTGGTAATTGAACAATACCCCCTGACTACTCCTATTGAAAGATATGCCGGTAATCCAAAGAAATTAAAAGAATTCCTTACCGCCTGCAAGGCTGAATTTTTGTTTCGTCCAGAGAGATATGCCACAGACAAACATAAGGTGGGCTTTTTGATATCCAATTTTACTGGGAACACATTGGCCTAGGTGTCCCCTTTCATAGAACAGGATCCCCCGCTTTTGGCGGATTATACCCAGTTTGAAATAGCATTCAAGAACATGTTCCTTAGACAACATTGTCAGTTCAGTACAGAGGACGCCCTGTTAGACTGTGCGCAAGGAAACCGAGATGTCATGGCGTATTATAACACATTTATTTCTCTTGCCGCGGACTTAAAATGGACCGATGCTGTACTCCTACCTTTATTCCGCCGCGGTTTAAAGGAAGACATAAAGGATGAGTTGGCCTGCACTAGCAGACCGGCGTCTCTAGCGGCGCTACTAGACTTGGCCTTGTCCATAGAGTTCAGAATTTCTGAACGGAAGACCGAACGACGGCGTGACAGGTCCGTCTTGCCACTACCTTGAATGGTGAAAACCCCAGAAGCTCTAGCAGAGCCCATGCAGGTGGATGCCTCAAGAGGACCACTCACGGAACAAGAATGTCAACGTAGACGATCTAAAGGCTTATGCCTATATTGTGGTTCAGCGGGACATCTCATAAAGAATTGCCCCCTTTGCCCCACCAGACCGGCGCCGTCGGGAAACTAACAGGCTTGTCTTACGTAGCAGAGGTTCCGACAAGCTTCACAGAAAATCCTCTGTTTTCATCCTGGAAGTCCGAAGACACTTCCATGTTGTATATACAAGTACTTCTCTCTTGGTTAGGTTCTACCCCAACACGGGTAACCGCCTTGATCGACTGCGGGGCCGCCGGTCTTTTCATTGACCAGGAATGGGCTCGCACTCATGCAGTGCCGGTGGTATCTTGTACTTCTCCAGCACGTGTAGAGACAGTAGACGAATCTCCTTTGAGTTCTGGTCCTTTGTTGTGGCAAACTGTACCTCTTACCATGACAATAGGATGTCACAGTGAGGCGGTGTCTTGGGATATCATCAAATCCCCACATAGCTCTCTCATTATCGGGTTACCATGGTTGAAAAGACATAACCCGTACATAAACTGGGAGTTGGGAACAGTGATGTTTAGTTCTCGTTTTTGTTTCGCGCACTGTGTATCCGAAGACAATTGGTCTCCCCCTCCCGAATCTACCGTGATGTCTTTTACAAACAACCCTGATATAGAACCGTCTGTACCCCAAACCTTGGAGACAATTGCCTCAGCACACCTCTCCTCCGGACTACCCGCAGAGTACTTCGCCTATGCATCCTTATTTGACAATCCTAGTGTCAAACCGTTACCCCCACATAGGTTACAGGATTGTTTTATCGATTTACAACCCTCCGCTATAATACCGTTTGGACGCATGTATCATCTGTCGCTGTCAGAGAGAGAAGTATTACATTTATATTTGAAGGAACACTTAGATCAGGGCTTAATTATTCCATCCAGATCACCGGCAGGAGCTTCAATGTTTTTCATTAAAAAGAAAAGGAAGTAAGAAAAACATATTATCTCAAGCATTACAATAAATGCAAAATATACAATACTGCAGCAATATGGCGGTACATCAGTAATAATGGGGCACTTGCATAGTGTAACGCAGGATATAAAAAACACATAACAATATTAGTAACGTGGCAATAGAGCTGGAGAGAACTATTTTGGCAAGGTTGAAAAATTCAACCATTACAAGGTGAGCTCTTGGAACATATTGCATTAACAATACAATATTTAACAATAGGAAAATACTGCAGAAAAACAATAACGCCCTCTATTTAGCTTGCACTATAGTTAACAAAGCTTTAGCATCCGATGGCTCTGTAAAGACATATTCTTTCTTTCCCCATGTAACTTTTAATGTCGCCGGATACATCAAGCCCGCTTTCAGCCCACCGGCCAGCAAATCCTTTTTAATTTTTTGAAAAGACCGTCTCCTGGCAAGAGTGTCCGGTGCAATGTCCGGGAATATCAAAATCTTATTCCCCTTGCAGGTGAGGCCACCCGTTTTTCGTCGAATACCTGACAATAATCTGTTCCTCTCTTTCACATCTGCTACAGTGAATAACAGCGTTGGGCCTATATCCTTATTAGGAGCATGAAATGCAGGAGAAACCTTCAATCTGAAAGCTGTCTCAACGAAGAAAGCATCTCCCCCTCTTCAACTCCCAACTCCTCTGACAACCAGGTGACCAAAAAAGACACTGGGTCCATACCTTCCGCATGAAGCGGGAGTCCAAGTAACCACAGTCTGGTGGCCCTTGCTTGGTTTTCGACCGCCTCCAGGCGCCTCCCAAGCAACGTGGCAACTCTGGCTGTTCCCCCCACAGTCTCACGCAGTGTAGAAACAGACTCCGATAACGACGCACATTTGGAGGTAACTTCCGCCAGACCAGTGGAGTGGGACAGCAAATGTTCCTCTGCAGTCTGCATCCTGGTGGCCATTAAATCCATTTTGGTCGACAGGGAGGAGATTTGAGCACTATTAGCTTTGACCTCCAGTTCAATAGCACACAAAAGGCCCAACACCGTAGCCATCTGTGATGCGTCATCCACTTCTAATGATGGCGTCTTAGGCGGGGCATTACTTCTCGGGGCAAAGAAATCCGAATCCGGAGCAGATTTTTTCGATTTCTCTTTTTTGCGCGTGGCCCCATCGCCTTTAGCAGCACCAGACATCTCAAGGGACCTCTCCACCAACGCCAGGAGAACACAAACGAATCACCTACAACGGCCGTGCCCAGCCGATGTGAGCAATGGCGACGCCGCTACGCAGTATGGCTTACCGGCAAGCCAACCATGCTGGAGACCAAAAGGGCATGCAAAAACGAAGCGCCCACGCTCCCACTGAAGACGGTAAAGAAGAGGGCTTCCAAACTGTCCTCCGCAGTGACTCAGGCGGTGCGCAAGCTCACCATAAGCTGGAGCCGAAGCGCCACACTGCCGGCCATCACCAGGTCCAGGCCACGCCCCCCAAAGTCGCAGTTGGATCACACGATAGAGGGAGGGTTTCAGCTGAAAGAATTAACTATAGACGGGTGCAGTCTAAGGCAAAGCTCGCTTATGATAATGAATTCTGGGAAAATCTCTTAGAATGCTCCGAGGCAAAGAAGGCTCGTGAGTTCTGGAAATTGATTAACACTAGACTCAGAGGCTCACCAGTTAGTAAAATAGACAACCCTAGCATTTTACCACAAGAGTGGGTTGCTCATTTTGGTGGGCTGTATGGCCATAATCCCAGTCAGATGCGGAGTGATGCCCCAAGGTTTTCCGACCCAATTCCTATGGTCTTTAAATGTAAGGAAATAGAGGAAGCCCTGAATAAATTAGCAGTGGGTAAGGCTGCAGGCGTTGACCTGTTTCCACCCGATGTTTTTTTAATACAGAAAGAATTCTGGATCCCATTTTTTTGTTGGGATATTTAAACTCCATATTGGAGACATGGACGATCCCAGAACCATGGAAAGAGTCAAAAATAGTAGTCATATTTAAAAAGGGGGACCAAAATAATACAGCGAACTACAGGCCAATTTCGCTATTATGTAGACTTTGTAAAAAAAAATCTCAGATTTTAGCATTTAGATTAGTGGCGTGGATGCATCACAAAAATGTAATCACTGACCTCCAATTTGGCTTTAGAGAGGGCCACAGTACAGTTGACGTGATGTTTTTATTGAACTAGGATTTCTCAATATCTGGGGCGTGGAATGAAGTTATACGCGGCCTTCATGGACCAGAGGACGGCATTCAATTCGGTGGATCAGGCCGTCCACTGGTCCATGTTGGCTGATTTAGCGTTGGACCCTGGTCTTTTGGCGGCTTTAAAGGCTCTGCATTGGGGTACGTTAGGAGCTGTCCAGGTAGGCGACAGTGGGGGGGACAACAAATAAATTTGGAATATCGAAGGGGGTCAGTCAGGGTTGTCCGCTGGCCCCTCATCTGTTTAATCTGTATATAAATGGTTTAGCGGGCTTTCTCATCAGATGTTCGAAAAGTGGAGTGGAGGAAAATTCCCCTGATTTTGTACGCTGACGATGCAGTCTTGTTAACACTTACCCCTGCGGTGATGCAAACTCAGCTTGATAGCTTTTATGGTTGCATTCAGAGATTAAACATGTCCATTAATAACGACAAATCCAAAATTGTGTTGTTTGCAAAGGTTGTTCCCAGGAAAAAATATGTTTTTTCAGTGAATTCGGCCCGATTGAACAGGTTTCAAACTTTATTTATCTGGGCTGTAAGTTTAACTGGAAAGGGGCTTGGGATTCGCATATAACCATGATGAATCTCCGCTTTTCCCAAACCACCGGCGTCTTATACAAAACACTAAGGCTTCAAACTAGGGCAATACCAAAGCAATTTAAGTGTTTATAAGGCTAAAGTTTGGGGAGTAGCAAGTTTGGGTGCAGAGATTTGGGGGGGGGTTTCAAACCTGAAGTCTCTTGGACAGGAAGAACGAGGTTTTTTGAAAAGAGTGTTAGGACTCCAACTTAGTTTGCACCAGGAGATCATCTCTCTAGATCTACAAGAACTCCCGCTAACAGATCGCCTGGAAATGGCTCAAGTTCTTTTTGCAAGAAAATTGATAGTAAGAAAAGATGATGATCTGCTGAGGAAAGTTGTGGTGGAACTTTGTTTTTATTCAAAATCAGAAATCCAACTTGATGTTGTTACTGGAGAAAAAACTTAGAACAATTGCTTATCTGAAAGACAACATATGTGACAGAGCGTGGGACATTATATATGTGAATGGATCGAAGAAATCTTTGGTTAAACAGTTTTTACCATTTAGCCCTCCTTTCATGCCGGAAATGTATAAAACTTCTTTAACCCCTTAACTGCTAAGGGGTTTCCATCCCCCAGTGCTGCGCTATTTTTTTTAAAAGAATGGTGCTCCCGGTTAAAGGCCTGTAACTTTTGATTGGCTGGGCCAATCACAGCCATTTTTGGATCCCTTTCTTCTCACAAGATTGGCAATCTAATGACACCAAAAACTTTTGAATCGCACATGGCTTGCGCCAGATATTTACAAAAATGTGCAAAAAATGTTTTTTTTCCGAAAATGCAAAAAAAAGGCTGCAAACAAATGTGTGTGGTTTCAGTTCTATATATGGGATCAGCGAATGTTTTGCAGTTCTGAAATCACCATTTTCTGAGCTTTCTAGGACAGTGTTTCAAAAAAAATTGTGTGGTAATTTCAGTGGGATTTCAATGCTTTTGTAACAGGTGGGTCATTTTTACAGTTTTG
>JAXIUS010000062.1:0-12104 GCA_035593325.1 Pseudotriton montanus
ACGCCATTAATGTTTTGGCGGTGAGCTGCCACTTATCATTCATATGATTTCAGAGAATTTATTATTGTAAAATGACCTGTGGCTGAGTGGTTAGCAACTGGGACTGGGGACCAAGAGGCTGTGGGTTTGAATCCTGCAAATTGCAAAAAAAATAAAAAAAATGTTCCCCAATACTGATAGGAAGTCATTTGCCTGACTTCCTGGAGGGTCAGGTACCCTCGAAAATGGCCCTGATCGCGGACTCCTAAAAAGGCAAAACTAAAGGCATTGAGGTCTTTTTCGATGCAACAAAAGGCAGGCGTTTGATCTCTCAACATATTGGGCCATATCCCTGCCTTTTGTTGCATCCAAAATGACCCCCTAATGCCTTTTCTGGCAATTTCTCAATTAGGTCCACGGACCTAATTGAGAAGAGTGAAAGGAGCAGCAAAGGAATTTCAGGAATGTGCAAAAATAGAGATATCTGGAATATATAATGAAGGTACTTTGAAAGGCTATATCTCCTAAACTATAAGAGCTACATAAAGATTCCAATTACAGTATTTCCTTTGAGCTATAGCTGATTTAAAAACATTTTTTTTAGTTAAATCCATTCAGCGGTTTGGGCTGCAGAGGTGAGCAAAAATGTGTGACTTTCAGAAATTTTCCGACTTTCAGAATTTTTTTCCGATTTTCCGAAATCCCATTCATTTTCTGAAAACCACATATTTTTTTGTTTTTTGAATAACCTTTGAGCTATAAATGTTAGCAACTTGAAATTTGGCAAAAGAATTCAGAGTTGGCGTATCAGTAATTTTGCCAAATTTCAGGCAGATACATCAAATAGGTCAAATGTTATAGGACTTTCAAAATTCGGTTTCCTATGGAGTGACAAACTCACCTTATTATTATTATTTTTATTTCTTTATTGAGCGCACAACTGCAAACACTTCGTGGCGCTATAAAACATGCAATAAAGCCTGCAACTTAACAACTACCTTCTCAGTCGACATCGCAGATACGCAAAAACAACAGTCATACCAGAGAAAAAAAGAAATAAAATTACAGGAGAAGGACCCATAACCAGAGAGAAGAGCATCCAAGCCCCAGAACCTCTAGAATAGGCACCCATCTCACCAACGGCCATGCGAAGGAGGACCATCCCTTACAGCAGTAGCTCCTTCACCCGTTTCTTAAACTGTGGAAAGGACGTCTCCAGCTTGATCTCTGTGGGAAGAGCATTCCACCATTTGGGGCCCACACACGACAAAGCAGACCACCCTGCCCGAGACCTGCTGAATCTTGGCACCACCATCTTGCCCCTGTGTTGCCATTGTGGTGTGTGCCGGGGGTGGCCCATTGGAAACGCCTCTTCAAATAGGCCAGGCTGATACCATTCAGGGCTCTCCCGATCACACATAATGCTCGCAGCCGAATCATGCCATCAACTGACAGCCAGCCCAACCCTTTCCTGGCCGCGGACACGTGGTCTCATCTGCGCAGCTTCGTCACAAGGCACACTGCCCTGTTCTGGACCTTGCAGAGGCAACGGCCTGCGGTTTTGGAAAGACCAGCGTAGAGGGAAATACAATATTGTATGCGTGAAATGACCAGGGCCCGACACAGAATAGCGCTGCAGGATGGGTCCAGAAGATGGAGGAACAGAGGCAATCTGGAGAGCTGGAAGTTGGCCGACTGGCCAGCCTTTTCGCCTGGAGTGCCGAATTTCCCGCCTTGCTGAACCAACCTCCAAGACTTTTTGCCTGGTGGACCGGAGGTGGCGGAGGTCCAAAGGAGGCAGGCCAGGGAACAGTCAGAGGGTCGACCGGGGCCATCGCGCCCAGGATGAGGACCTTGGTCTTATCATCCTGGTTTAAACATAACCAGTTGGCCCCCATCCAAGTTTGCCTCTATACAGCGGCGACCGCCGCTGTATAATAAAATATAATTATAATAATTATTATTTAAATAATTATTTATGAATTTATGATTATGAATATATTTGAATGATATGAATTGAATTTGATTTGAATTTGTTGAAGACTGTACATACCATGGAGCCATAAGTCTGCCATTCCTCTGAGCCACCCTCTCCATGAAGTTGAGAGCTCTGTTTGTACAGTTTCACTAGGTTGTGGCACCAATAGAAAGGTGCACATAATTACAACACACATCGCCCATTATATTTCCTATGGGCAGGGCGACCATAATGTTGCACTAACCATAGGAACCAGTGTACGTGACACTGGCGTTTGGCTCCATACCCCTGTGTTCACATGGACTGGGGGATGTTTTTTAAATTCAAACGGGAGTGAAGGCGCTGAACGGGCAGAGCATCATGCCTGGTTCCATATGGCTATAGGGGTATGAACGCATACCCCTATATCCATTAATGAAGCCTGCAACAATTTGGACAGTGACACCTCTACCTTTAACCGTTTGTACAAAGTACAGAGCCTGTAACTTTTGTCTGCAAAGACACCCGCCATTAGTACATCAATCCATTCTCCTCCAGACCTATTTCTACTGCCATTCATAACTAGAGACTGGAAGATGCCCAGAATGGCTCTTGACACTTTTATCTTGTTTTGCAGGATTGATCAGAGCATGCCTGTTCTGCTAGAAGACAAAGTGCTGATATCCATTGCAGAAAAGCATGACAAAACCCCAGCCAATGTAGCCATCCGCTATCAACTACAGCGTGGTATTATCCCCATTTCCAAGAGTTTTACCCCCAAGCGTATACCCCAAAACCTTGAGGTAAGAAAAAACTGATAGACAGCGAAGAATGTATGTGAACAGTGGTTTTTATCACTTGTGAACTCGGTTGTTTCTTTAGTAAAATGTATAGATGTCCTGTCTAGAACCCCCATTAAATCCTTCCTCCCACACCGTACACCAAATATATCTCTAATATTATGTCAAATTATTTTGTGCAAACATCTGCTCACGAATTCACATTACGTTTACTTCGTTGAGGGTGTTGGTCTGTTATTACTGTGGTGTGTGGCGGTCGCGGTATGGGAAGTGAACTGGCAGCGCTCTACAAGAGAACTGGTAGTACTTATGTTCGGGCAATTTAAAAGGGCTTTCTTGGCCAATAGTCAGCAGAGGGTTATCTGTTTCTGTAATATTTCTCTACCAGCCAATAAGGTTTAGGGGTACAATATGGTGTACCACCACAAATGGGGAGCATAATGTGGAATGACCCCTACATTTTCTGTACCTTGCCTGCTTCCAAGTGAACCTCCAAAATTCGACTTTCAACAAGTGTTAGATGATATTTTCTGTTATTAATTTATTTGCCTAAATCAGGAAAGTGCTATGAATCCCTTTTAAGTGGGAATGATGGTTTTAAAAATGAATAACACAGTGATGAGTCTTCCTGTTCTTAGCAACAGTACTGACGCGCCACAGCGATATCCTATAGACTGTACATGTATTTTGTTATTTCTGGCAGGTGTTTGACTTCAGCCTAACTGAAGAAGACATGAAAGCACTTGATGGACTCAACAAAAACACCCGCTATCTTAAAATGACTGAGTGAGTCTTTCTACTATGTTTTTGCAATTGTATGCTTGTTCCTATGTCAGCAAATGGAACGAAACCCTGGCTTTCTTTCCCAGCGTATCACCAAAGAGATGTAATTGTCTCCAAATGGCATAACATTACTAAGTGCACAGTCATCCTTCCACATTGGGTAGTGAGTGAGAAGCAACATTTTAACTTGTAATTCACAAAGGGGAATCTAAGCTGTTCAGCTTGAAACCAGAGATTACATAGGGCCTTCGTGTGCTATTCTGTGTGGGCTAGAGTGCTGAATAATTTATCCTAGTAGTCCTGCATATATAATCTTTTATGAAACCCTATTAACTTTTACTGAAAGCTGATTGGCGAGAAACACATCACATGACATTGCAAAATTTCCAATATGCACCAGTGCATATTTTCAAACTTTCTCGCATCCAATCAGCTGCTAAGCAGGGCTCTAAAAATATGAATAAGGCAATAGAAAGCAATGGAGAACACGCCAATGCAAAAGCCAAGGATCCCATTCTGCTATACAGAGCAATGGACAACACTCCAATGCAAAAGCTAAAGGATCCCTCATTCTGCTATACAAAGCAATAGACATTTCACTTCATGCATTACATGCAATACTCAACATAAAATGGAAGTTGAGGGGTTTCATAAATGAAATAGCACCTGCACTTTTGGTGCATATGGGATTTTAAGAAGGCCCTCGGGAGGTAAATCTCCCCTCCAGCAATCTATATAATTGCTGTCGGGAAGATTTACCTATCTCGTTCATAAAATCCCATATGCACCTTTAGAGCAGGCACTATTTCCCATATATGCAAGTATGTAGGTATGTATGTTAGAACACATATAGACGATGAATGGATACTGATGAACTATAAAAATAAGAATAGTCATACAGTCAACTTCCAGAATATATTAATTGTCTTCAGTGTTGATGGGCTGCTAACTGACCTTTTTTATTTTTTTTATGTATTTTTAATTATGTATACAATGAATATATGTTTATGTTGCTGATTTACATTCTTTAATAAAGAAATCGTTTTTTGTGACAATGGTCTTATTTGTTTGCTGTGAGATAATGAACGAGTACAACAGTTTTCTTACCGTAAAAATGTACGTACGATGAGTCACCCGCACTGCCAGCTCCCTATCCCCATCTCCCATTGGCCACGTCGCACTGCGTGTCACAACAAACCTTATCCTCCTTCTGCAGCTGTCTCCGACGTCACCTTCAAGGCGTCTCTCCTCTCCATGAAGGCGGAGCTCTCAGCCAACAAAAATATGGCCTGGAAGGCCTCCCACTGCTGCGTCCATGTTGCGCTAATAAAGCCAACTGACGTGGCTCGTCCTTGAATTGCTCCAGCAACTGACTGACACATTGCCCAGCAGGCTTCCCTCTCTGGTGCTCCGACAGCGGGCTCAAACGCAGCCTGGAAAACCTCCCTCAACATACACCCTCATCTCCGCGGAAGTCGCAACTCATCTCCGCCTTCCCACTCGACAAACACAGCCACCAGCGGTAACTCCTCCCATAGTGCATCACTCACTGCCGGCGCATACATCATGTTTCTCTTGACAGAGGCCGCTCCCACAGAATCTGTCACTGTCACAACACGCCTTCTCTCCCACTGCCACCACGCTACAACTAAGTACAATAACCACACTGTAAACAAACTGTCTTTTTAAAGACACAGCACCACAATTTACTTTATAGAAAAGACCCTTAATTTTAATAACTGAAAATAGGTTTTCTAAACTTCTGAAAATGATCCTCAAAAAATGCAGACTGTACAAAAATAAATATTAAAACTGTCAGTTGCAAGGTTTCATAAATAAAATATTGACTGAAATTTCTGTGTATATGGGATATTATTTAGCCCCTTATGAGGTAAATATTCCCTCCAACAACAATATAACCCTCTATATAATTATTGTCGGGAATATTTACCTCCCTCGGGGCAATAATATACCCTATACACCTCAATTGCAGTCAATATTTCCCATATATATGTTTTTTTTATTAGCCTTTTTATATCACGCAAAACTGAGTGCACCATAGTCCGAAGACAAATGACATTGGCAATGCAGGCTGAAATAGAGGGGTTCATCTTTAGAACTGCCCTGCACAATTTACAGAATGTGTAATGGCCAAGCAAGGCTTTTTTTTAAACACTGTTTTTGCATTTTAGATTTGCCGACTGCCCATCATATCCATTCAATGAGGAATATTGAGAGAGTCCCTACAACTTTCCCTGCGATGGAGGAAGACAGATTAAAGAAGCGAGAAAAAGAATCAAAAGTGTGGAAAGAAAATAAATGTAATTTTTATATGTGGTGTATCAGGGTCATCGCTTTGAATTATTATGAATATAGGACTGAATTGCCTACGTGCAATGAATCTTTATTGAAGAAATACATGTTAGGGCTCAATATTAAATGCAAAACTTTCTTATAAATCACCATTTTATTTTGAAAAGCTATTTTATGTGTGGATTATTATTTAATGTGTGTTAGTGAAACGTATGGGTTGGGGAAATATACTTGTATGAACATGTATGTTTATGCAACGCACGTTCAATGTGTAGGGTTTTATGTATACTGTAGAAGCAAGTTGACATGTTCATGGCAACATCCTGAGGACTAAGGGTGTGGATTTTCACGTTCGTGTCACGTTGCAAGAGTTGAAAACTGCACTTGTGTAGCTTTGTGCCCAAGAGCTCTACAACAATCTATTTGTCCCTTTTCATGGGGGCTGTTTCTGATACCAGGCTATCAAGGATGCATGCATGCCTAGCAGTTTGTTTTGTAAACTCCTTGAGTTATGCCATTAGTTAAATAGCTCATGAAATTACTCCGGAGTTGTAAAAATACACACACACCTACCTACAGCCCCCCCATCATCAACCCACGCACTGACACCTCCATATGTATGAACATGGAAACACCACAAAGGTCTGAGATACACGGTTTGGGGTATTCATGTTGCAGTCCGGCGCGTTGTGGCCCCAGCCACCGTGACGAGCAGGGCCGCGCCACTGCTGTTGCTTTTAAAAACAGAGCGTTTCACCCCCCTCAACCGTCCCTCAACCAACCCCTCTTCTAAATCCCTTTTTCCTATAAAATAACCCCCCTTACCTGTCTATTAAGCGGTCTGCGCCCTGCGTTCCTGCTTCTCACAGGCCCACTTGAATGGGCGGCCTGCGATGAGCAGGAAGCGTGACCCACAGGCTGCATCAGAAGGGGCAGGTACCAGATACACACTCCTGTAGCTGCCCAGACTGTCAACACCAAAGTATGGATGCAGTCCCATATGCTCAGGATCCTATGGACCTCTGAGTGGAAGCATTACGGGTGATAAATATGGCACTGGGCAGAAGAGCCCTTGTTATGCATGGTTTCCTAGTATACAAACAGAAAAGTATCCCTCCGGATAAGTAGATCACAGTCTCAAACAACACTCATAAGCGCATGTCAGATTACTTCATTTTTATTAAAAAAGGTTTACAAGGCAAACGGAACATTTGCCAATGACTTTGTAGTATACTTATACAACATTGTCAACCAACAAGATCAAACTATGCATCCACAAAAACCTAAAATTGTCACAATGCATTCATACATCCAACCTGGTTGTTGCACATATTCAAGATCACTCATATCACAAACAACTACTATCTACCATCCACACTCTACATGTTTCTGTCCCTTAATGTATGAATACTGGACATTCGTCAGGAGTGAAACCCCAACACTTCTGTGGGATCCGTATGAAAATGTATGAAAATGTTACATTAATACATACAACATTACGAGTCAAAAGATTAAAAACAACAATTGATGATTAAAAAGCATGAATGCCAACTATATAGGTTGCAGGGCACGTGGCACGTTCCTGTTCACTTAGAGCTGAGAAATCTTTATTCACAAGTGATGTGGACTCCGCGAAGCCTTCAACCCTTTTGACTCAAGCACTGTAAATACATAAATACTGTATTATACACACACCTGTGATGCAGTGGTTTTTATTATTATAACACAGCAACACAGCACACACGCAAAATTAAAAACAGATTCAAAACAATGAGCAAGTTGGTGAAACTGTGATCATGCCCGGGCCTAACAATGAAGCCGGTCTCCACACACATGAATTGTGTGGTATGGGGGCTATGACTGTCCCTCTGTGCCCAAATCAATAGGGCTGTTACTCACCCATGCACTACTCACGCCCTGAGGAGTGCAAGTGCTGCTTATCCACAAGTACAAGACAAATGGCAAAGGAGCCGAACTGACACAGACATATAAAATCAACTGAGCACATTCCTGAGCTAAACAGATCTGCGCTCATGCGGGATACTCCTATACAGCGGCGCGGAAGCTACCGAAATCCTACTGTCAAATGTACCAGTCTGGAGCACTCACAAAATGTATATGAACAAAACAAATGATACCAAAGGAAAGAAGTAAATACTCACTTGTATATGCTGACCGACTGCGCGTTGTCGAGGCAACACTGGAATGAAGCAAAAGTGGTCGCTGCTAACCGACTGCGTGCTGTCGAGGCAACACTAGAATGAAGCAAATGTGGACATAAACCACAAGTGTGATAATCTGTGAAGGATGAAGACAAAACGATAAGCAGTCAAGATGAACTCAAATGATCGTTATAACGGCCAAAGATTTTACCTCACAGCAGACCAAGGTAAATACCAAAGAGGGGAAACAAAAACACCCAAAAAACAGATAAAGCCCAAGAGCGAGGGACTATAAATTCTGTATGTCGCTAGTACAAGGGTGAAAAACAAAACAAGACAAAACCTAAGTCAAAAAACACTGCCGGCACACTGAGTGACTGATTCAACCAGGTTCTGAACTAATGCAGCTAGATAGGCTGTTCTATAATCAACACTGTCAAAACTTTTCTATAAAGATGGAAAAATGGGACAGTGCACTATTGCACAGAGCCGCCGAGCGGCTTTAAAAAAAGGGGCATCTAAGCCAAAGCATGTATGTAGCGTCTAGCAGAGTCACAAAAGAGAAAACAAAATAACAGAGAGAGCGCAGCAGATGCACAGACCTGTTCGCTCTCCTCGTTCTCGTTGATGGACGTGTGTGAACAAAGGGCCGTTCTGCTGCTGGAACACGATGATCAAGTTCAAGTACAGAAGAGGTGTAGGCGTAGCCCACAATCTACAAGCCGTGATTATCACTTGGAAATGCTCTAAAAACAAACGCACATGTCGGAGAACAGGCATCAAAAGGAAAAATGTGAATATATAAATCAAATAAATGAAACATGCAATCCAGTCCGACAATTCTACAGGGAAACGAGGCGAAGCCTCAATGTACCTGGGAAAGTCAAACTGTGAGGGAGACACAGTTGAAAAACCGCGGCGTACACAGGCTTCGTAGGAAAACCATCGCCACAAGCGGAGAAGCAGAGCGACTCACAGGAGGCCAGAAGATGCCACTGCCGATAAAAATGCAAAATAAACATAATATTATGATGAGAGCGGAACGCTCTCAACAGAGCATCCCGCCCAAACGGCGTGGAAAGCCGCAATATGCTATCAATGAGGACCCGGCCTTGGAAAAAAACAGTCTCTTACCTACAAATCACAGTGACAAGGTGTGACACTGTCCGCAACGTGGAACGCGGCTGGAAAAGGAGACACGCCCGAAGGTGTGCCTTAAATAGAGAACACCACCAGAAATGGGGGTGAAACGAACACGGCCATGCGAAACAACGGGCCGCAGGTGTGAGCTGCATCCAATTGAATAATTAGAAAAAACCCTGATGCAGAGAACCGTAATGTGAGGACAAGAGGCGCACCACGGAATGAAACCGGCAAGGAGACGCGCAAGAGAAAACAAGTAGCGTGTGGAACACGAAACAGCAGTGGCTGCAGCTACCTGTAAGATGGGCCTATGGAGGGAGATTGCACTCCACTGCCCACTGCATGCTATTGACGTTGGGAGTGGAGGGGGGGGGGGAAGGAAGGAAGGAAACCGAGGGTGGAAAATGAATACCATATGTATGGGGCTCAACACAGGCGAATGTGAATGAAAGGAAAAGAAAATGTAAAAAGAGGCAACATGCCTGAATACATCATGAACAGTGTATAATAATGGATAGATACCAACATGATACTAAAAGTACCATGCCTATGTCACAGTTCATGGGGCCGATCTCGAGGGGACAACGGAAAAAGACAAGTTACATAATGAGATTAATGTCACATTATACGTTACATAATGGGATTAATGTCCCATTGAACATTATGACCCTGTCGTATAGAGTCAAGGCGCATAATCCACTGATTTTCTTTTTGGCTGAGTGCGCGGTCTCTATCTGCTTTGTTGTGGGCATAGACCTTTTCCAAAATCACCCATTGGAAATCTCGGATGTTATGTTTTGCCTCTTTCCAATGGCGAACCATCGGTTCATTGATCCGTCCATTGCGGATGTTGCCAATGTGTTCAAGCACCCGTCTGCGCGCTTGTCTCTTGGTTTTTCCAACATATTTCTTGTCACAGGGGCACCAGGCCATATATATGACCCCTTTGGTTTTGCAGTTCGTGAGATCACGAATTGTCCATTTCTTGTTGTTTTTGAGATCTATACTTTTGATTTTTTTAGTATAGGGACATGCTACACAGGAGCCACACGGATTGTGCCCCGTGGCCGGAGGTAAACGCCAACAGTCTTCTAGTGTATTGTTGGATTGGGTTTGTTTTTTTGTTTGGAATTTGCTATGGACAATTTGATCCCTAAGGTTTTGGCTGCGTTTGAAAGCAAAGCGGGGCTTAGTTAGTGGGACCGCACCTGTGTTAAGGATATGCCAGTGTTTAAGGATCATGTTTTTCAATTTATATGATAGGTGGCTATACGTTGTCACAAAAGTAAGAATATCTGCATGGGGTTTGTCAATTTTATCGTCCAGAGTACTGGCTCGGTGGGTATTACGTGCTCTTTTAAAGCTCTGTTTGACAATCTTTTTAGGATACCCCCGTTCAATGAGACGATTACTGAGTTGTTCTGATTCCTTTTTGAAATCTCTAACATCACCGCAATTTCTGCGAAGACGTAAAAATTGTCCATAGGGAAGGTTATTCCTAAGATGAGGAGGGTGAAAGCTATCGAATCTAAGTAGGGCATTCCTATCGGATGGTTTTTTGTACAACCCTGTTTTGAGAACCCCTTCCGAATGATGAATCATGAGGTCCAGGAAGGATATTTCTTCCCTCTCAATATGGCTAGTGAATCTCAAGTGGGGGTCCAGGGTATTAATCCACTCCACAAAGGCCACCGCCTGTTCACTCGTGCCTTCCCACACGATGAAACAATCATCAATGTACCGACGGTACATTTTGATGCTATCATGGAAAGGATTAGTCCCTGGGGTCAAAAAAAGTTGTTCAAAATGTCCCACATAGAGACAGGCGAGGGACGGTGCCATGGTGGCCCCCATCGCGGTCCCGCTGATCTGTTGATAAAAAACATTATCAAATTGGAAATAATTTTCTTTGAGAGCCAAGGTCAATGCCCAAATAATGAAATCCACAGGGATCTCATTGGCATCCTCACGAGCTAAAAGGGTTTGTCGAGCCACCGCAATGGTGGCCTCCTGGGGTATAGCCGTATATAAGGACTCGACATCCAGGGTGATTAACAAGTTGGTGTGGGGTGAGAAGGAGACATCTTCCACAATCTGGATCATTTGTTTGGTATCCTTCACATAGGAAGGGAGAAGGAGAACCAAATCCTTCAGATATTGATCCACATAATTGGAAAGCGGTTCCAATAGTGAATCATTACCCGAGACGATAGGACGCCCGGGAGGGGGTAAGATGTCTTTATGAATTTTAGGGACAGTGTACAGTTGGGGGATCTTGTAGCTGTTACGTTTCAGATATGAAGCCTCTTGCTTACATATCAAATTTTGACTGAGGGCTAAATCGACTTCTATTTTGATCCGATCTAGCAAGGATTCACTAGGATCTCTGTGAAGTTTTGTGTAATTCGCCTCATTATTCAACTGTCTGAGCACTTCCCTTTTATAATCTTGTTTATTCAAAATGATGGTCGCACCCCCTTTATCCGCGGGTTTGATCTCAATGAGGTCGTTATTCCTGAGGCTCTGAATTGCAGCTCTTTCTGCTCGGGAGAGGTTGTTATAAAAAGGGGGTGAATTACTCTCGATATGTTCGAGGTCCTTGAGGACCGCGTTCTCAAAGGTCTTGATCTCCGGTGCCTTAATCATTGGGTTAAATTTGGACGGATTCTTTAGGCCCGTTCTATTAGGAAGGGTGGAATCTGAGTTAGTGGAAGAGTTTTCAGAGAAAAAATGTTTTAATCGGATTTTACGGAGAAGACTAGCGAATTCAATTCTAAAATCTACTGGTTTATGGGAGTTGGTAAATTGGGAAGGAAATTCGGATTATAAGACCCCCTCCCCCTCCATTGTCCCCGATTGTTCGGATCGTATTTGCCTCGCTGGCCCCGGCCCAAAAAATGAGGATTATTTGGGCGCCCTTCCTTCCCAATTACAACCAGCAGTACTTTCAGGGTTGGTGGTAAATTT
>JAXIUS010000063.1:0-12097 GCA_035593325.1 Pseudotriton montanus
GCTACCCGCATGTTGTTGTATTCGGGCCTCATTTTAGCCGCTAAGTTAGGTGATGCTAAGAGCAGTAACTCTGTTTTGAGTTGTTAAGACGCATGTTGGTATCTCTCATCCATATTTGAATGATAGTAAAAATTTCATTAACGGAGAAAGGGGGCAATAACCCGAAGCAGACGTATGTAATAGGTGGAAGATGTGCATATATTATCAACGTGAGCAGTCATAGTCATATTGGTATCTAACCAGATACCCAAGGTTTTTGCTTTGTCCTGTAGTGATATGTTGCAGCCAGCTACCCGCATGTTGTTGTATTCGGGCCTCATTTTAGCCGCTAAGTTAGGTGATGCTAAGAGCAGTAACTCTGTTTTTGAGTCATTAAGACGCATGTTGTTATCTCTCATCCATATTTGAATGATAGTAAAAATTTCATTAACGGCGAGAGTGTCTATTTCGTGACTGCCAGTAAGTTCATTGAGAATCTGCGTATCGTAAGCATAGTTCTCAAAGGCCACTCCTTTGTCCACAAGAAGATTGTGTAGTGGCTTCAAAAACAAATTAAACAGGAGTTGAGACATAGATGCGCCCTGCGGAACACCACAGTAGCTCGGGAAACATGGAGAAGAGAAACCATCTAAAACTACCCTTGATGATCTCGCCTCAAGAAAAGATTTAACCCATTTGCGTGAGAAGTGTCGAAAGAAGCCTCATTCAACAAGCATTGATCAAGTATTTCAAAATGAACTAGATCGAAGGCTGCTGAAAGATCCATGAACATAAACATGAGTATGCATGCCTTGCCCTGATCTAGAATGGAATAGATATTCAACTGCAAATTCAGCAGGGCAGTTTCAGTGCCATGCTCTTGGCGAAAGCCAGATTGATGTGTGCCCAGAATATCATTAGGCTCCATAAATTCCTGAATCTGTCTGTTCGCAATAGCGTCTAGTATCTTTAATAGAGATTTCACATTAGGATAGGACGATAAGGTTTATTAGGATCTAGAGTGTTTTTTTTAATCAATTGAGTGACGCATGTTTCCTTGAGACTAGTGGGAATGTTACAAGTGTCAAAAGTGGTGTTAATGAAATCTGTAATAATCGGTGCGAATACCGAAGAACATTCCTTAACCTTCATGGCAGGAAAGGTGTCATTGGCACATGAAGTCAGTTTTAGGTTCTTAATACAGCTAATTACTTCCTCTACAGATATGTGTCTGAATCTAAATTCAGGGATGACCTTAGTATGTGGGGGAGCACGCTTGGTACTCCCCCACATCTTGTTAACTAGATTGGATATACCTGCCTCATTATCTGGGGGAGCTGCAGGAACAGCAGAATGGGCTTTATTGCGACAGTTGGTAATTTTATTTTGAAGAGCCTTATGAATCTCTGAGCACCAGTCATTACTTCTGACGGGCTTGGGAACATGCACCACTTTTTTAGGCTTCTCAAGTTCTCTCAGTATCTTAAATACCTCCTGGGTGTTATTTTTGGCACTATCAATTCTAGTGGTATAATAGTTCTTCTTGGCCTGCATTACTGCATGTTTGTAACTGGCTGCAATGTTGGTGTATGCTGTCTTATCTGACAAGCTCTTTGACTTATGCCAACACCTTTCGGCCTGCCTCCTAGCTCTCTGCAGGTCATGCAACTCTGCCGAGAACCAGACATTACGAACGGTGCCCTGCTTGGAGTGTTTCTTTTTCCGGGGGGCAAGTGAGTCTAATGTCTTAGTAGTCAAATTTTGGTAGATTTCCAATAGAAAGTCAGGAGATAACCCTGCAGTAGAATAAGAGTCTGGAGGCGGAGCTAGAGGTAAGACTGAGTCAAACATGTTTTTGCACCCTTATCATCTGGGTCCATAGTGCCAAAGATTAAAATCTCCTAATAAGATACATTTTGTTTGTGGTTTTAGTCTTGTAATAAGCATCTCAGGTAGTTGAGAATGGAAATAATGGCCCAGTGTCTGGAGGTCTGTATAGCAAACAGATTGTGATACATGAAGAGTGGCTCAGATGGAATTTGAGCATAAGAATTTCAGAATTTTCTATAGTGACAGGGGATGACATAGCAATTCTATAAATACATTTAAAAATACAGGCAACTCCCCTCTCCAGTCCGTCCGAGTCTATCCACGTGATGGCAAGTATATCCTGTGGGAATGGCTAAATCAAGCGCAGGACCTGCGGCATCAGGAAGCCAAGACTCTGTTAGAAAAAACATATCAAGATCATTTTCCAAAACAAAATCAGCAACTTCAACATTATGTTTAACGAGAGAGCTGGTATTAAGAAGTGCGCATCTGCAAGGTTGGGGTGCTGGTAGGTTCATTATGGAAGGGGCAGCAGGGGTAATGGTGTCATCATTAGTCAATTTTATGATGGATGAATTAGGTGTATTGTCTCCATTACTAGAGCCCAAAGTAGAAATATATGTTACAGCCTCGTTTGTGAGGACATTTACAACTTCAGGGTGTAAACTTATTTTAGCTGAGGCACAAGTTGATAATACGGATGGAAGTGTGCTGTTGTCATCTAATAAGGAGGAGCCAGTACTAGAGTGATTTTTTGCATCAGAGGTGTTTATAGTCGTAATCACAGTCGGAAGCTCTGTTACCGAAGTTGTAAAATCAAATATGGATTGAGAGTTAAATGATGAAGAGAGCACATTGGACAAGTCAGGTATAACTATAGGTGTGCTGGGAAGCAAGATGTTAGTGTGAGAAAGCGTACCGTCACTGTCGTTTGACAAAGCAGAAGGCATAGTATTGTCTATGGAGTGGTGTGTCTGTTCAACTGTGGTATCTTCAACCATAGTAACGGGAGGCAAGTCAAGGTTGTCTATGTAAGTAATGTGTGAAGAATTAGTCATGATAGGAACTGGGTCTAATGTGCTAGCCCTAATATCCATACTTCTGACTTTATTAACAAACGTCTTGGTGGTATGGGTTAAAGGTTCGAGCAGTGTTTGCATCTGTTCATGTTTAAGAGCTAGATACAATGCTCTGTATCTAGCCCGCATAGCATCGTGAGAGGCTTCAAAACGCGCACAGAGTGCGAACATGTCCATGTCTAAGCCCATACCAAAGGTTAGAGTAGGAGAAAGTCAGGTGCGTAATAATCTCCCAATATAATCGTGAAAGATAAATACCTAGTAGCTGGAATATCGGCAAAGCCTCTGCAGCCCGGACACGAACCGGCACAAACCGGCCTGTCGTGCCCGGCGCTGTCTCACCCTGTGGAGTAAATAAAAACTATAATGCTGATGGGACGTGGAGTTTTTTAAATATGTGGCTGGCGGAGACGGTCTCCGAGAAGACAGCCTCTCTTACGGGTAGCCGAGTGGCAGAATGTAATAAAATAACTTGTAAGGATGCGGCAACCTGCAGAACAAATGCAGTTAGCACTTAGCAAAAAGACTAGTGACTAACTAAGCTAAGGATAGCCTATCACAAAGCTGGAAATGGCAATAAGGATTAATTCAGTAAAAGAAGAATCAAGTTGGCAGCAATCACAGGCACAGCAATAGGCCAATGATATTATAAGCATACCTCTTCTTTTGCCATTTCCTTTCTTTTTGCGCTCTTATTTCATGCCTTCCTCCCCTTCATTCTACCCTGTGCTCTCTTTGCTTCCTTCTTCCATTCTCGATTTGTCATTTTCTCAAAGCTTGTCAGAGTATTGCTCTTTCTCTTCTTTTTTCTTTCTTTCTCCCATTCCTTTCTTTCTCTTGCCCCTTCCTTTTTGCACTCTTATTTCATTCCTTCCTCCCCCTTATTCTACCCTTTACTCTCTTTGCTTCCTTCTTCATAACCTTCTTCCATTCTCAATTTGTTATTTTCAAGAAGCTTATCAGAGCAAGCTGATTCATGCATATTAAATTTTACTATTTGGCTTCCTTTCTGGTTTCCCTTTGGTGAAGGGGCAATAATAATAATCTCTCCAGTAGACGACGCATATGTGCTTCAGCTGCAGATACACTCCTGAAATTAAAAACAATGATGTCAAGGAATTGGGAGAAATGTAAAGCAAAATGGGAGGTGGGAGATGAGGGCCTAAATGCGGTACTCTCTCGCAAAACTCGGACGAGTTAGTCACTCTGGGGCTAATCAGTGCTACAGTAGTTCACCCCCAAGAGAAACAGGAGGGTTGCTGGGCATGAAAAGGAACGTGTCACGTGTGACACCTACTGGAGAAACGGTGGTCAAACATCAGCAACACCCCCACACCGAAAGGCTCGACGAAAATTGTGAGTTCTATTTTCCATTCCATTATCTCGTGTACGAGTCCTACTGTAGGTGGAATTGGCCCCTTCCACGAGAGGTGTATAACTTGCATGCTGCATTTTGTAAATGTAGGATCAACATGCTCACTACATATTTCAGTGGCAATAATCCTTTCACTAGCTAGCAAGCACATCCCGGGATAGAATGAGACTGTTATCATTTGCGTTATCATTTGAGTTTTGGTTGTTATTGCTCCCGAAAAAATTGGATACTTTCAGGACTTGGAAGTCTGCATCACTGCCATCAAGACCCATCAGAATACCCTCTCGTCCTAGCTATGAGATGCCATCCGTAAAGAAATTTGTCCGCACACTCTGCTATTTGAGGTAGTCTTTAGTTTGCCTTGAAATTGTGAGACACATATCCTCTGAAATGGGGCTAACTGGGCCTGTCTCCCATGCTGTTTTATATTTCCAATCTTCCCTATTCAGAGTGGAAATTAATATATTATACATCCCAGAGATAAGATCTTGTGCCATTGATGACTTTAAAATGCAGAAAATATGCTGACACTGTTTAGAAAGGGCCCTGTTGTGCATGCAGTGTTTAAAGGGGACCTGTCATCATAGTAAGGGGACCTGTCATCATAGTGAACACAGGAAATATAAAGTTGTTTTGTAAAGACGCTTTAAAAACTACCTATACTATCTTTTTTCTATTTTCCTTGAAAATGGTTTCTTTTCGTGTATTGTCAAAATGTGATATTTGTGCCGTTTTACCACAGCTCATCCATAGTGGCCAGCAAAAGCATGGGTAAACTCAAAGCAAGTATTTTTATGTCCGGGTTTCAACCTAGGAAGTAGAAGTAATTGTTGTGTTGTGGGTTGTGCAAGGCGTCAGCGTGCACTGTAATGAATGACAGACACCAACACAGCTTCTTACTTTGCCCGATCCTTACTCTAGCTGTCGAGGGCTGCCGTTATTGATTTATACCATGTGGTGCCCAAGGGCTACCTCGGGTGCGCATGTATGGTGTCCTGTGTAGGACATAACATCCCCCCCAAAGTCTTAATTGAACATCAAACAAAAAACAGAAACTCTTGATTGCTATGGTGATGGCATAAGCATAGTGTCTCACCACTAGATGTCCTCTAATTCCTTCCCATAGTGTAATATTTCAGTCACACATTGCCTTGTCTATATGCCCTGAGCTTGTAGCGTCTTGCTTCCAGATTGGTTGGGCAATCTTCTTGTTGGCGAGGCTGCATGTTAGACTCTTCTGTTTTCTCCGGGCTTGGATGACTCACGGTGGTAGATAGGTGGTTGTCTGGTAGATCTTCCCATGTACCTACCGAGACGCATTTTACAGAACAAAATATTTCTCGTTATTTCCTTATCTCCTCGACGGGCAATGATCATGCAGTGACTCCACTGTGAGCGGTTGTCTGTGGTACATGGAGTGTAATTTGGATTTCAAAGGCGTGTTTCTGAGCAGTACTTGGTCCCCTTGCTCAATGTCTGCCCATTTGGCTCTCTGCCTGTCGCTCATTTTGTTGTTGTTATTTTCTCACTTTTGTTCTGCTTCAAACCTCTGCCGTACTAACTCATTGCTGGGCTTAGTGAAGCCTGGGGTGTCTTCCGCACTAAGCAGGCTGGTTTTGATGGGGACTCCTAAAATGAGCTCTGCAGGGGGTATCCCAGTCAGTGAGTTGGGGTATTGCCTGTATGCCCTGAGGAATCTGTACAGTTCAGAGAGCCAGGGTTGACCTTCACCCTTCGCTATACGGAGCACTTTGTTTATGGATGCCATGAAGCGCTCGGCTGCGCCATTAGACTGAGGCCACAGGGGTATGATTGGGTGGTGTTGAATGGAAAGATTATCAAAGAAGTTATGAATTTCTTTACGTTGGAACGGTGGACCATTGTCAGTAAGGATGTAGTCAGGGATTCCTTGTAATGCAAATATTTTTGTCAATAGGCACCAGGAGAGTGTTCTGCATCTACTGAAGAAAAGTCTAGGCTCATGTGCTCCCACCGACCACTGCTTTTGGTGTGTGACCTGACTGGTTCAGGTGCACTTGCTCTTTGTGTAGTCTGGCAGGCTAGGCAGGCAGAGATGTTTAGGTGAATTCTGACATCCATGGCTGGGAACAACACCTGGCCACGCAAGTAAGATTTAGTCTTAGCAATACCTTGGTGTCCTTCGTGGCCTAGGCTGAGCACCTTCAAGATAAATTGTGGGAGTATGACGATGAAGCACCCTTTCAGCACTATACCTTCTTCTGCAATGGACAGTTCATGTTTTGCAGCAAACAGGGCTTGGAGAAAATCCCAGGTGACGTCTGTTCTGTGAGCTTGGCTCTGCAGGAACTGTTTCCAATCTCTACACTTGAGGGCTTGTTTCACTAAAGTGAGGCATTCATCAGAGTCTGGGACGGCTTGCGGTTCTTTCATCTTGAGTGCTTTTGGCCTAGCGTGGTAGACTATTTGGCACACATATTCGTCTGTGTGTTCTTTCATTTCACTATCGGTGTCGGGTCTGGGGTTTCGAGAGAGAAAGTCTGCTGGGTTGTTTGCCCCAGCTGATACTGAAGATTGACTGCATAGATCTGAAGCTGAAGAAGCCATATAGCAATTCTTGCTGGGGAATTAGAAGCGGTGTCATTGAAAATTGGGATAAGAGGTTTGTGATCAGTTAAAATTGTCAATGGGTATCCAAGCAAGTCAATATGAAAATGTTTACAAGCCCAAAGGATTGCCAGAGCTTCCCTTTCAATGTGGGCATAGCGTTTGTCAGTGTGGTTCAATGCTCTGCTGGCAAATGCTATGGGTCTTTTGTTTCGTTCCAGGTCATCATGGAGAAGTACAACTCTTAGCCCTACACGGCTGACCAGGGTGGTAGCTTTTTTGATGTCAAAATAAGTTATTATCGTCTTCGAGGAGAGCAGTTCTTTAATGGTTTTGAAAGCCGTATCTTCCGCGGGGCCCCATGACCACTTTGTATCTTTCTTTGTCAAGTCTCGCAGAGATGCTGCAATGGTGGCCAAGTCTGGGATGAAGCGTGTGCAATAGCTGGCCATCCCCATGAAACTTCTGACTTCTGCAGTTGATGTGGGTATTACAGCATCTTTGATATCCTTGATTTCCATGAGGTCTGGTCTCCCACCTGCTCCATTGAAGACGTAGCCATAGGAAAGGAGTTTAGGCTTTCCAAATTCACACTTATCTTTGTTCAGAGTGAGACCGACTTCTTCAAGATGTTGAAAAACAGCAGCTAAACGCCGAAAATGTTCTTTCTTTCGTTCGCTGTAAAGAAGGATATCATCGCTGAAGTTGATGAATCCTTCGAGGTCGTGTATCTTGTTTTGGAAGACCTCTGCCGCTGACGAGACATTGAAGTTCAGGCATTTGTAGTGGCGAAGGCCGATATGAGATGCAAAAGTAGTGATGTAGCACACACTTTTATGGAGTTTCAGCTGGTGATAACAGGCATTTAAATCTAGCTTGCTGAATGAGTAACATCCTGTCAGGTTGACTACAATGTCATCAATTGTAGGCGTGACATAGCACTCCCTTTTGATGGCAACGTTGGGTAGACGCATATCTATGCATATGTGGACTGATATGGGCTGGTGCTCTTTAATTGTTGCCAGCATGGGTGATACCAATGGGGTAGGGCCATGAATAGGTTTGATGATGTCCAGTTTCTACAGGGATTGTAGTTCTTTTTTGACAATGTCCTTCATGTAGAAAAGGGTGCGATGATGCCGAACGGCTTTGGGTTTGATTTTGGGGTCGATGTGCAGTTTGATGGTTCTACCTTTCAGGCACCCAATGCTGGAAAACAGTTTTGGATGTTGGTTGAGCAGGGACTGTACTTTGGAGCTCTTAACTGCGAATGGGAAATGTATCAGGCCCAGCTGTTGGGCAGTGCGTCAGCTCAAAAGGTGTTTGACACCTGCATCTAACACGTAGACTCGGCTGGTCACTTCAAGCTCATTGTACTTTAGAACTGGCTTGAAAGATCAGGTCACATGGAGCGTTTTTTTAAATAATAATAAATACTTTTATTTGTAAATTAATAGAATAAAAGATTTTTTGGCAAAAAAATATACATCTAAAATACAAACATACAATTTTCAATTAATAAAATACGTTGAACATACACATGCTATACAAATAGGAAATGTATAAAACAAGGATAAAGTAAAAACTCCACGGTTGGTGAATTCAGTGCAATTGAACAAGTATATCAGTTACAATTCCTTATACAGCGTTTGCTGATAGTATTCCACTACATCTTAGAAGTCTCGCTATTAGGTGGATTTCGTCTAAGTTCATCAGAACTAGCATTTTAGATGTTGATTCCTCAATATTTGACAAGATTGTTGCTAACTTGTGCTGTCTATTTGTTGTATATCTTGGACATTCACAAACCATATGTGTCCACTAATCAACTATGACATTCAATTCATTAAAATTGCACAAATTGTTCTTATGCAGTTTAACTAGATTACCATAAATATTTAGTCTAAATTTCATATAGAACCTGTATAATAGCAATGAGGTACATTTTACAATATAAATTGGTAATGCCCGAATATAATGAATTTGCATGTACATATTCAATGAGGGTAACTTTTGCATTAAAGTCTGGTCATATTCACCAGCTTTACTTGATACAAGTTCTTTCCAAACATTTGCAGTAACATCATTTAATTCAGTCCATTCATTAGAACTAGCCCATTCGCTATTTAATTTGAGTATTTTACATTGGACAACTTGTGTGCTGTCCCATTTCAAGTCACAAATTTCTTGAAAACATTGTTGGCTTATCAAAGAGCCATCACCATTTTTTAGTTTTTTTAGGAATTTCAGCATTCTTAGTTCACCTTTATGGCCACAGCAAACTATGTTTAGTTCCACCTTTAGTGCTGGACCTGGCGTTTCCACCCCCCGCCCCCCCATGGCAACCGGTTAGAATTCTTAATAGTTTATTCTCCAAAATAATTGCTTTATCCATATTGTCTAGCCCCCAAGTTTCACAACCTTATAATATGCTAGTTTGTATTTTGGAGGTATATAATTTCCTAAGAGGGCGAAATTTGTGCACATCATATACTTTAGCTATCTTCATAACCGCTAGCATTTTATTCTTTAATTTTGCATGTAATTGCATAAAGTGCATATCCCAGCTGCCAGTTGAATCAAACGTAATACCTAAATAACAATAGCTGCTGACCTCATCTATTAAGATACCATTAATGTTAAAAAATACTTTTCTCCTTTTCTCCTTAGAGAAAACCATCACATTGGTTTTAGCAGTATTTATCGTAAGGTAATTGGCTGCACAATATTGCTGTAATATATCTATTTTGGCTTGCAGACCTTTGGGACAAAGGTCAATCACAACCATATCATCTGCAAAGCTCAATTCATCAACTACCACTCCATTCATTTTAGGGGATATACTACCACTTACATTTTTTAATTTTCCTGGAAGATCTTGGACATATAGATTATATAGTAATGGAGCTAAGGCGCAGCCTTGTTATACCACGATAAGTCTGTATTTTTTCATTTAGATTTCCATGACTACTATATCAAAGCTGTATCCATGTCTCTGTATACAAATTCTTAACTAAATTGACTAATTGAACAGGGCATTGGAGATTCTCCAATTTTTCCCACAGTAATTGCCTGTTAACAGTCAGACGCCGCTGAGAGATTTTTTTTACTATTGTACCCAAAAAGAAGCACTGATGTGCCATTCCACAACCCTGACGGAAGCCACCTTATGTTTTTGGAAGCACATCTTTAACCTTCACCCAGATGTTTAATAGATTCAGTAAGTATTTGGAGAATAACTTTCCAGCCGCGTCCGACAAAGCTAGGATTCTATAGTTTGAACGCAGATTTTTTTGGCCTTTTTTAAATACCGGTAGACCTAGCAAACCTTTCCAGGATTTAGGTATGGCATCAACTTGAAGAACATGATTAAAAAGTGCGGTCCATATCGGAATCCAGCTTACTTGGCTATCCTTAATGATTTTTACCGGAACACCGTCTGGCCCAGGCGCTCTCGAGTTGGTAGTATTAGCAATTAGTTCACCAATTATTTTATCAAACAGTAGTGGTGTAATAGCACTATCATAAGAATATTCCACTTTCTTAGGATCATTAAGTCTATTCTTATCTTCAAAATATTTTTCCAAAAAGACTTCCCAGTCTCTCTTAGTAATACTACTACCGATTTCACAAATCTCTTGGGAATTCTCTCCCGACCTTTTTATTAAACTCCAAAATTCTTGAGGATTTTTATTACACCATGCTTGTTCAAACCTCTCCAATTGTAGATTTTTATACCTGGATTTTTTATTCCAAAAGAATACCCTACGATCTGTTAGGATCTTTAATCTTGCAGCTTTTTTTGCCATTGTATTCTTTATCTTTGTAAGTTGTCTTAAATTGTAATTACTTAGCTTCCTATACCTGTCACAGTCTTTATCAAACCCGTTTACACTTACAACAGGTTTAACCATTGCATCATACCAAATGCAATTTCTTAGTTCTGTGCAAAATTGTTCAAACTGTATGATCACATCCTTCTGATCAGATGACCCATACAACCATCTACCCAGGAAATTAGGTTGTCTATGCTACACACTTGCCATTTAATTTGCGATTTCTTTACTAATATAGGATCATATCCCAACTTCATATTGTTAATATTTTGTATTTTTATAGTTGAGGAAATTACCTTATGATCCCCGTAGTGCAAGGGGCTGGTTTTATAGTGTATAATATTTTTAGACATCCATTTGGCTAGAGTGAAAATGAGCCAAAAATGGCTATGTTTGGCCCAGCCAATCAAAAGTTACAGGCCTTTAACCGGGAGCACCATTCTTTAAAAAAATATAGCACAGCACTGGGGGGTGGAAACCCCTTAGCAGTTAAGGGGTTAATTACAATCCTAAGGTAAAAGACACTGACAATAATATTATTGGCTCGCCTGCCTTACTACTAATTTAGAATGAAGATGGTCCTTGGCCATAACAGACAAGGAAAATCAATCTCAATCTAACTCGACAGAAACATTAAATGTCATCTTAATTGCTATGAATGATTTAACGGTGACTGTAACATCATTGCAAAAACTAGTGGGGGAATTACTTCAAAATAGAATAGTTAAAGATGCAAATTCTACAGAAATTAAACAGAAGTTAGATCTTCAACAAACTAACTTAAAAGTGGTAGGAACGGCTATTAGCAACTTTCAGCGGTTCTGGCCCACATTTCAGCCAATCAGATGGCAAGGAATGCGGGCCAGAACCCAAGAAATAAACATGATTGGCAAACTGAAAGCGGCGCGAGCGTTTACGCGCCGCTTCTCCCTGTACACAGTGCTTCTCCAGCACACGACAGACGTTATACGTCTGTCGCGTGCCTTCACAGAAGGAAATATTTTAGCTTACCTTCTCCCAGCAACACCGCTTTGGACACAGACTTTATCCACATCCATCATCTTCCTCGCAGTTACTGTGACACTTCGCCTCTCTGCCGGATCACTAGCTGTGACCGGCTGTTATATTTCTGGGCACCTCCTTCCTGCCAGAGCTCTGAAAGGAGACCGGCTGTTCCATGTAGTGGCGCCTCCTCCCCAATGTGCCCTCTAATTATTCTGATCCATGTGCGCCAGCAAAAGGTCTGCGTGCACCATCAACTGGGCTGTGTGCAGAAAGATAACTAGAGCTGGGGAGCCATAGTGGGCTTGAGCTGGGCTCGGGCCTAACCTCGGTCTTGGCTCGGACTCGCCAGGAATTTAATTCCTAGGGCCCACCTCGAGCCCAGTGCTCAGATATGCAGGGCAGAGTGA
>JAXIUS010000064.1:0-12087 GCA_035593325.1 Pseudotriton montanus
GATGCTGGCCACAGTCAGATTTCTGTGCCAAGCATCAGGCTGATGAGTTCGAGAGAAGCCAAAAAGGGCATTGAATGGTCAGAACAGTGTCAGGAGTGCTAGAGTCGAGAAATCTATCGTCACACACCTCCCTTTATAGTCAAAAGAGGATCCCTGACTACACCTCAACAGGTGGGCCAGGAGCCTCTTGACTATACCAGCTATGATGGTCGCAGGCACCTGGGTGCCTCAAACTCGACCACCAGCAAAGCTCCTGTGGGTCATAGGGGTAATCTTCTCCACATGACCCTGCCACGTTTTCCCAACCACCTCCAGTCCTCATGTCCAGGTCTGGAGTCTGCGGAAAAGTGGGGTGCCTTGGTCCAAAGGACTCAAGGGCTTTCTGTCCCAGTGGCACTTCACCTCGCAGAGGGGTGAGGAACACACTGGGTGACTCCTGGGGTCTGTCCTCTCTAGGAACATCCCCTGGCCCCACCACCTCTGGGAGAATCTCTTGTCCCAGAGTGGGCCTCTGGCAATCAAAGTCACTCTTTCCTCGAGTGAGCTCTGCTGCCATCAGAGGTACAGTGAGTGAACAATTCATCCACTCCCTCTCTTTACACGCAAAGATGCAGGAGACTGGTTTCCAACCAGGATCTCCTTCTGCCCTCACTTGGACGGGCCCTGCCAAGGGCAACCGTTCAGGCAGGCAATGGGGAACATCGCTGTCCCCTCCCTCAGCACATAAGCTGGGGGACACCTCACTTTCAGTGGGGTGCAGAGTGCCAGCTTCACCGGCTTCACCAAGCTGGTGTAAGTCTGTACCACTCTCAGACAAGCTATCCTTTTCCTCCAAGGAGGAAGCAAGGAACAGCTTCCCCTTGCCAGAACTCTGCAGTTCAATGGGGAGGGTAAGGGGTTTCTCTAAAGATGGCACAGGTCCAACCTGTCCAGTCTCACCTGAGAACGCCTTTGGGGACAGATCGGTGAGGATCTGTGCAACCAGACTCTCTTTACTGGAGCATCCGCCAGGCGAATCTCCCTCCAGAGTCTGTGGACACAGGGGCTCTCTACCGAGAGGCCCTGTCAATGAATGGGCGCAGTTGAGCACAACAGCCAGCGGGCTGGGTGACAACTGCTCAGTCCCTGAACTGAGAAGTTCTAAGGGACAGCCCAGAGAAGTCTCTAGGGCCAGTGCAGGGCTACCCTGCCTCTCCTGGTCCCGAGAGTTCTCTGTCTGGAACAGACTGTCTTCCTGAGGGCATTCGCCAGTCGAATCCCTTAGGACAGTCTTGTGGTCCAGGGGCTCTCTACTGAGAGGCCCTGCCACCGAATGGGCACAGTCTGTCACTACAGCACACAGGCTGAGTGGCGACTGTCCTGTTCCTTCACTGGGAACCCCAGAGGAACAGCCCAGGGGAGTCTCTTGGAGCAGTGCAGGGCTAACCTGGCACTCTCCATCCCAAGATTCCTCTGGTTTGGACAGACTGTCCTCCTGAAGGCATCCGCCAGGCGAATCCTTCTGGACAGCCCTGTGGCCTAGGGGCTCTCGACTGAGAGGCCCTGCCACGGAATGGGCACCCGTTGGCACTGCAGCACCCGGGCTGAGTGTCAACTGTGCTACCGGGCAGTCTAGGGAAATCTCTAAGGGCAGCTCAGGGCAGACCTGAGACTCCCTGCACCGAGATTCCTGAGACTGTGACAGGCCTTCTTCCTCGAAGAGGGCCTGTTGGCTCAGGGGCTCTCCACTGAGAGTCCTGACCAACTCAGGTGTGCAGTCAGTCATCACAGCACACATGCTGGATGGCAACTGCTCTGTTCTTGAGCTGGGGAGCTCAGAGGAACAGTCCAGGAGTGTGACCAGAGGCAGTGCAGGTCTCACCTGACACTCCTCACTCTGCCACTCTCCTGAGGCAACCACATTCGACTCAGCTCCTGGGTCGAGAATGGGCAGATCCTCTGTCCAGAGAATCTCACAGTGGCGAGGCTCTGCACACAGAGTCTCACTCACTGCCACTTGGATCTCAGGCACCTGACCCTTCTCCACCAGAGCCCTAATGGGTTCTGGCAGGTCAAACTCCGGCTTCCATGGTGCACCAGCATACCGTGGGCAGGTAATCTGCCACTGACGGCGGGCCTCAGCCACTTTCTCTGGCGGCCACCCACAGGTCGCCTGGAGTTCTTTGATCCATTCTTTGGAAGGAACACCACAGTACAGGCCCACCGCAGTAGACGCTGCCTGAGTGCTCACCTCCTTCCCAGCTTTGGGACAATCTCTCTTGAGATGCCCAGGCTGATGACAGCCAAAACACAAACCCTTCCCTCGGGATGGTGCATTCTGCTGACCTTGTTCGCCACCTCCCTTAGCTGCCTTCTTCCCAGCATTGGATGCTGAGCCAGAAGTAGGCTTCAGGTTGGCTTCTGCTGAAGATGGTGCAGGGGCAGCCGTGCTACCAGTTGTAACAGGCTTTCCCTTCTCTGTCGAATCGTCCTTAGACTTCCTACCCACCCGATTCGAAGTCCACTGGTCAGCTGCACTAGCCAACTTCAGAGGATCCGATTCCTTCGAGTCCACCAGGTATTGTCTCAATTCTACAGAGCACCCTTTCAAAAACTGCTCTCCCAAGACCAGATCAAATAGCCCTTCAAAAGTGGTGACCTGCTTCCCAGACACCCATCCATTCAGATGTTTTCTTAACCCATGCAACCACGCTTCATACGTGACACTTGCACTCTTCTGACTGGTTTCGAAGTTCTTTAAGTACATAGCAGGCGTAAGGCCAAACCTACGTATTAAAGTGGCTTTCATCTTGTCAAAGTCTAATCGATCAGTTTCATCCATTTCTAGAATGGCTTCTGATGCAGTCAACGGCAATCTGCCTAGCAGAATTGTCGATTTCTGATCAGGGGTGAGTTGGTAAGCAGCAGCTGCCAACTCAAAACCATGGATCCACTGGATCACGTCTTGCGACACGATATAGTGGGGAACTATGTCCTTAGGCAGATGAGGTTTGACTGGTTGTGCCTGGGGCACAACACCATTACTGGGGACTGGGGCATGAATCCCTATTCTAAGAGCCTCTAACTCGAGCTCCTTTAAACGAATAGCATGCTCTCTCTCCCTGTCCCTTTCTCTTTGTCTTTCCACCCTCTCCTGTTCTACCCTCCTGGACTCCTGTTCCATCCTCCACCGTTCTTTTTCCCATTCAAGGTCCCTCTCCCGACCAGCCCTCCCACTATCAGTGCGAGTACGTCCCCTGGTCTTAGGTCCTTGAACACTTTCCTCCTCCCCAGATGATGCCTCCTCCTCTTCTGGAACTACACTATTGTCCCCGCTCAATTGCCTCACTTCCCAAGCTTGCAATCGGGCTACCAACTCCTCTTTTGTGCCTCCACGCCTGAGCTGACGCTCACTGCAGGCATCTCGAAGATTTGGACAGGTCATGTTATCCCAGTCCTGAGCTACTGAAGTTTCCACATCCTCTAGGTTAGACATTTCTGTGTTTCACCAAAAACTCCTTAGTGCCTACAGAAAGTCTGCCTTGCACTGTGCAATATCAGACTAGTATTGAAGACTCAGTTGGATATCCCACCGCTGTGCCACCAGTGTGACAACCGGTTTTTGAACAGGACTGCTAAAGGCGCAGTCAGCTGTCAAATCCCGATTGCAGCACTGGTTGTCAAGACACCTTTAATCGTCCTTGACCACCAATGGGTAGCTGTGGCGTCACGGTCTAAGGCACGACTCCGGGTGGCGAATGGAGTACACACACTGATCAACAATACCAGCTCAATAGAACACAATGAAGTCAAGGTCCAGACAGTCTAGTAGAATATAAATATTTTTATTTATATAGCTGCACTTAGAAATCTTTATTAAACACAAGAAACGTTTAAAAACACAATAAAAACTGTTACTGTAAATATGTACAGGTAGGGGGTCAGATTCCCTAATGCCGGGACGGGGATTCGATCCGGGGTCTGGGCAATAGTCTATGTATCTCAATGGGCAGAAGCTTAACCGCTGCTCTATGGCAAGCTTCTTCCCACTTGGCTGACAAGTTAATACTTGAGTCTTAGGGGGCAGAGAGTGAAATGACACAACAGTCAATGGGGACAAGGTTCTCTTTACCTGGCCAGGTAACTTGTAACGTCTTGACTTTGGAGTTGGGACACGAACACTTCTGCACAAGTTCTTTGAGATGTACACGTTGAATCTGCTGGGGGTGATCTTGCGTCGACTGCAGCTCGATGGGTTCCCACGTTGCTGCAGAGATGACTTAAGACCGATTGTCTTTACTTCTCTTCACACCACTCACTGCCAGAGTGTGCACGCAGTAGCTGTAGACTTCTCCACTGCTCCCACGACGACGATTGAACTGCTGAGCCTTCAGAACACCAGCCGGTGATCACTGCTCCTCCTGCTGCTCAAACGAACTGCTTGGTGTGTCTTTGGGGTGACAAGCTGGCAAGCCTGTCGCTGTCCTTCAATAGACCGATTGCCTATGAAGTCTTGAGTCTTGGATTTCGTGTACCACAGTCAAGGATGAGATCACTTGCCCTGCTCACGAAATGTCACTGTTGCTTCCCAATGCACCGACTGTGCACTGTCTTCTTGTTCACTGGTTCCGAGGACCACAGCCAAGGATGAGATCACTTGCACTGCTCACGGAATCGATGTCGTTGCTCTGAAGAGATACCCAGCCACGAGACGCTCTGTCGAATGACTTCTCTTCTGATGAGATTCTGTCCCACTACACGATCTGTGCAGCTTCTCCGGAACGTAGGCTCACTGGCGATGGTTCCTTGTTATAATGCAGCCTGCAGAATAACACTCCTGGAAACGATCTTCTTGTTGCTGAGAAAAGCACCTGGTAACACGACCGTCTGTCATGCAACCCTTCCTGGAACTGATCTGAGGTGTATCAGGGGCACCCCATCTTTATACTAAAATGCTATACTGAGAGTCTATGGGACCCTGCTCTGTCCTGTCTTCCCGCCCAAGATGAGACAAAGGGTTTCCTGTGAGATTAGCACCTCCCTGCCAGAAACCTTTCTCCTCTTGCTCACAGAGACACGGAGTCTACCCTTCAATAACCCCCTGTGGGGTCACTGCCATCAGACCTCCCTGTACAGACAATAGTATGCAAAATGGCTAAGTGTCACTGAGCACACCTAATCGAGGCAGAGCCCTCCCTCTCTTCCTGCCTATTCAGAAACAGAGGACCTGGGGTCCGCCCTGATGGTATCTTTTAATTAACTGGGGGACAGCTGGCTGACCCAGACATCCCACCCTGGCTTAATCCACAAGCCACCTACAAAATGGATGTCACTGATAGAACAGACTTAGACAAAATGGATCCCACTCTGATCCATGTCTAAAGGACACAGATGTAACTTCGAATCCAGCGACACACATCCACACACATGACACATGCATTCCCACTCTGCACTTTGGCTCACACAGCTCTCATAGCAAGTCACACACTTCTGGCTTTTAGTTAACGTGTAGTGGACTTAAAAACTGTACTATACTCCGGGGCACACTCTCTCCTACAGTGTCCCCGCCGCCATAGGACCCCATGACAAAAACGTGTCATGTTCCTATTGCGGGACTTGATCTCGCGCTGCCACCAGCCATTACACGAACTAAAAGACTGCCGGCCCCACACACAAGTGTGGTGCCACGGGGGGACCCTTGGTGGTCGCCCACGTCAGAAAAGTATCTAACTTCTACCTAATAAGAGACACCCTGTGTGGCTCATCAGCCCCTGATGCAGGCCACAGTCAGATCTCTGTGCCCTACATCATGCTGATGAGTTCGAAGGAAGCCAAAAAGAGCATCGAATGACCAGAACAGTGTCAGGAGTGACAGAGTCGGAAAATCCGTTGTCACACACCTCCCCATATAGTCAAACAAGGGTCCCTGACTACACCTCGACAGGTGGGTCAGGAGCCTCTTGACTATAGTCCATCCTAGACAACGCGTCCGCATTCCCATGTCTAACACCAGAACGATGGGTGATGGTAAAATCCATCCCTTGCAAAGTGATGGACCACCTCAGCAACTTAGGGTTCTCACCCTGCATCCGTTGCAGCCACAACAGTGGTTTGTGATCCGTCTGGATTGTGAAAGCAGTCCCATACAAGTATGGTCTGAACTTTCTCAATGCCCACACAATTGCAAATGCTTCTTTCTCAATTGTGGCCCAATTGAGTTCCCTCGGGATGAAGCGTCTACTGATAAAAGCCACTGGACGCTCAACGTGGTTTTCATCCAGTTGGGACAGCACAGCCCCAACCCCACGGTCACAAGCGTCCGTCTGCACTATGAAGGGCTGACTGTAGTCAGGAGCCTTCAGTACAGGCGCTTCACTCAGTGCTTGTTTGAGCTTGTCAAAAGCCTCCTGACACTCTGCACTCCACACCACAATGTTTGGAGCCTTCCTCTTCTGTGTCAGAGCTGTCAGGGCCAAGACGATTACACCATAGTTTTGGATATGGTTTCTGTAATATCCTGTGAGGCCTAAGAAGGACCTCACATCCGTCTTGGTTCGTGGAATTGGCCAGTCCAGCACTGCCTGCACCTTTGCCTGCAGTGGCTGGATATGCCCACTCCCCACCTTGTGTCCAAGATACACCACTGAAGCACGCGCAATCTGACACTTACTAGCCTTCAGTGTCAGCTTGGCTTGCTCCAGTGCCTCCAGCACTCTCTCAAGATGCAATAAATGGTCACTCCAACTGCCACTGAAGATTGCAATGTCGTCTAAATAGGCGACACTGAATGCTTCAAGCCCAGCCAAGATTCCATTTACCATCCTTTGAAAGGTGGCAGGTGCATTCTTCAATCCGAAGGGCATCACCAGAAACTGGTACAGACCCAAGGGTGTTGAAAATGCAGTCTTCTCTCTAGACCTAGGAGTCAGAGCAATCTGCCAATAGCCACTTGTTAAGTCCATTGTACTCAAGTACCTTGCTGCACCCAACTTGTCAACCAGATCGTCTGTTCTGGGCAAGGGGTGAGCATCTGTCTTTGTGACAGCATTGAGCGCCCTGTAATCCACACAAAAACGCAGATCAGTGGTCCCTTGTTTTGGAACAAGTACCACTGGACTACTCCATGGACTACAACTGTGCTCAATCACCTTGAGATCTAACATCTTGGCAACCTCTGCCTTAATGTGATCTCTGACTTTGTCCGCCATCCGATACATGCGACCCTTGACAGGTAGACTGTCCCCAGTGTCAATGTCGTGGTAACACAACGGGGTGACACCAGGTACTAGGGAAAAGAGATGAGCATACCGCTCCAACACTCCTTTCACCTCCTGTTGCTGTATCGTGGACAAGGATGAATCCAGCCGGATACCATCCACTGAGCCATCCAAATCCTGACAGTGCAGAGGGTCGATGAGGGGCTCACATTCCTCATCTTCCTCACCAGCTGCGACCATCAAATTCATCAGAGCGTCCCTCCTAACATAGGGGCGCATCCTATTCACGTGGTAGACCCTTTGAGGATCTTTGACAGCTCCCACATCGACTAGATAGTTGATGTCACTGACCTTCTTCAAGACAGTGAACGGACCGTCCCACTTAGCCTCCAGAGCCCTGGGTGCTATAGGTCTCATGATCAGTACCTCCTGACCAACTTGATAACCAACCAGTTTTGCTTTCTGGTCGTACCATTGCTTCTGCAGCGCCTGACTAGCCTGCAGATTCTCTTTGGCAGTCTCCATCAGCTGAGCCAACAATCTCCTGAGGCCCAAGACATAATCCACAATGTCTTTCTCTTCTGAAGGAGGATTACCTTCCCAGCCCTCTCTGATGAGTGTCAGAGGTCCACGGACTGGGTGACCGAACAGAAGCTGGAATGGACTGAATCCAACCCCTTCTGCATCGACCTCTCGGTATGCAAAGAGAAGAGCGGGTAAGAGGATATCCCATCTCCTCTGATAAGGTGGCTCAAGAGCTCTTATCATCCGCTTCAGTGTACCATTAAAGCGCTCAACCAGCCCATTGGTTTGGGGGTGATAAGCTGTTGAAAACTTATACACTACCCCTAGGCTGTCCCACATGGCAGTTAAGTACTTGGACACGAACTGTGCTCCTCGATCTGAGACTACCACCTTTGGAAATCCCACTCTCGAAAAGACACTGATCAATGCCCTAGCAACTACCTTTGCTGTGGTAGTGCGCAATGGCACTGCCTCTGGATAGCGAGTTGCATGGTCCACTATTGTGAGAATGTAACGGCTACCAGCGCTTGTTGGGGGGTCTAATGGACCAACTATGTCCATTCCCACTCTTTCGAATGGAATCCCCACCACAGGTAACGGTGACAGGGGCCCTGTCGAAGCTCTGCCATTCTTTCCAGTCATCTGACAAGAATGGCAGGACTTGCAGTACCTCTCTATCTCCTGGCCCATGCCTGGCCAGTAAAACAGAGGACTGACCCTGTCCTTCGTTTTCTTAATGCCTAAATGTCCTGACAAAGGAATGTCATGTGCCATAGAGAGAATGAAGTTGCGATGAGCTTGGGGGACTACCAGCCTGCGCCTGGCACCAAGTTCTGCATCTTCTTTTGCCGGATAACTGTAGAGTAACCCGTCCTCCCATTTGACATCGTGCCTTCCTGCACTTCCACCTGCTTCTTGGTCCTCGGCCATCTTTCTGAGACCGACAAGAGAGGCACATTCCCTCTGGGCAGTAGCTATACCAGCTCTGTCCGGACCCTGATGATTCAAGAGCCCTTCAAGCGCTTGAAAATCACCAGCTCCCATGATCACATCAGCAGGGGGCACAGAAGCCTCAGCTCCTGGGACCTCTGCAATGACCTGAGCCATCAGAGCACCGCCCTGTGACTCTGCCATTGGAGATGGAGTCTCCTCCTCTGGGATCGACCCCCACCACTCCTCCGATGGATCTGGGACCACCACAATCCTGTGCTTAATGGGCAAGGTCTTACCCTGGTAAGCCCGTTCCTTCTCTCGATAGAGAGACCCATCAGGTGCTGTCATGAACCGGATCAGGTCGACTGGAATCAGCCCTGCCTTCACCAGATCATTGGCAAGCAAGCACTCCATGTGGAGATCACTCCGCACTCCAACTCGGATCACTGCTGCTCTATCCTCAATGTGGATATCAACATCAGCCAAAGGGTAGAACACACGTGTTCCCCTGGCCTCCCTTACGACTTGATAGGCCCCAGGAATGATCCTGCTGGGGTCCACCGAATCGGCAGAAACTGAAGTCCTTTCAGACCCACAGTCTCTAAAGGCAGTGATCTCCTTACCATCTATGCGGGTGTGCCGCAAGTATGGCCTGGAACACGGTCTTAACTTTGCCATTTCTTTCGGGTCAAAATCATAGGGGTTCCCCCCCATGAAATCCGTCAGTACTGCATTGCTTACTGTCGTGACCACATGGCCAAGCAAGTCAGCTCCCACTGCATTCACTCCTGCAGTGGTTGTGCTAGCCTTCTTGCTCTTGGGACAATTGGACTTGAAGTGTCCCACTTCATGACAAAGGAAACAAGCGCCCTTCTCCCTAGGGACATTGGTTCCTGAGCCTTTCTCTCCACTTCCACCGCCCTTAGCTGCCTTCTTCCCAACACTAGGTGCTGAGCCAGGAGGATGCTTCGGGGTTACCTTGGATGTGGGTGGTGTAGGGACAGCCGTGCTGCCAGTTGCAACAGGCTTCCCTTTCTCTACCGAATCGTCCTTTGACTTTCTACCCACCCGATTCGAAGTCCACTGGTCAGCTGCACTAGCCAACTTCAGGGGATCCGATTCCTTCGAGTCCACCAGGTATTGTCTCAATTCTGTAGAGCACCCTTTCAAAAACTGCTCTCCCAAGACTAAGTCAAATAGCCCTTCAAAAGTGGTGACCTGCTTCCCAGACACCCATCCACTCAGATGCTTACGTAAAGCATGCAACCACGCTTCATATGTAACACTTGCACTCTTCTGACTGGTTTCGAAGTTCTTTAAGTACATAGCAGGGGTAAGCCCAAATCTACGTATCAAAGTGGCTTTCATTTTGTCGAAGTCTAACCGATCAGCTTCTCCCATCTCAAGTATGGATTCTGATGCAGTTAACGGTAATCTGCCTAGCAGAACTACAGCCTTCTGCTCAGGGGTGAGTTGATGCGCTGCGCATGCCAACTCGTAACCTTGGATCCACTGGATCACGTCTTGCGACACGACATAGTGGGGAACTATGTCTTTGGGTAGGTGAGGTTTGACTGGTTGTACCGGGGGCACAACACCATCACCGGGAACGGGGGGATTTCTGCCTACCCTGAGAGCTTCAATCTCTAGCTCTCTCATCCGGATAGCATATTCTCTCTCTCTTTTTTCTTTCCTGTCCTCCCTCTCTCGTTCTCGTTGTCGTTCTTCCCTCTCCTGTTCTACCCTCCTAGACTCCTGTTCCATCCTCCAACGTTCTTTTTCCCACTCAAGGTCCCTGTTCCGACCAGATCTCCCACCATCAGTGCGAGTACCAACCCTGGCCTGAGGTTCCTCAGTGTTATCATCTTCACCAGATGCTGCCTGCTCCTCCTCTGGGATGACACTATTGCTTCCACTTGTCTCCCTTGCTTCCCATGCAAGCAGACGACAAACTAGCTCCTCTTTCGTTCCCCTGCGTGTGAGTTTACGCTCAGCACAGGCTTCTCTAAGAGCTATACAAGTCATGTCTCCCCAGTTAGTATCTACTGAAGCTACAACATCTAGATCAGCCATTCTTGTGTTCTTAATAAACGTTTCTCAGTGCCCACAGAAAGTCTGCCTTACACTGTGCTATATTGAACTAGAACTGAAGGTTCAGCTGGATATCCCACCGCTGTGCCACCAGTGTGACAACCGATTTTAAACAGGACTGCTAAAGGCACAGTCAGCTGTCAAAACCCGATTGCAGCACTGCGTGTCAAGGCACCGTTTGTCGTTCCAAGACTCACAATGAGTAGCTGTGGCGTGACGGTCTAGGCAACAGACTCCGGGTGGCGTATGGAGTACACAGACTGACCAGCAATCCCAACCCAATGGTAACACAATGAAGTCAAGGTCCAGACACTCTGATGGAATATAAATATTTTTATTTATATAGCTGCTCTGAGAAACTTTTATTCAATAAAGAAACACACAAAAATGCATTAAAAACTGTAACTAGAAATATGTACAGGTAGGGGTTCAGATTCCCTGATGCCGGGCCCGGGATTCGAAATGGGGGTCGGCACTGTCCATGTAATCTCTATGGGGCTGAAGCTTAACCGCTAAGCTATGGGACAAGCTTCCCCACTTGGATGACAAATAAGTACTTGGTTCTTTGGGCAGGGGGGTGTTGGAAACAACAGTCAAGGGGGACAAGGTTCTCTTTACCTGGCCAGGTAACTTGTAACGACTTGACTTGGATGTTGGGACCAGAACACTGCTGCAAAAGATAGTCAGAGATGTACACGATGAATCTGCTGGGGTGTCTTGAGTCGCTGTAGCTGAGCAGGTCACTGCGTCGCTGCAGAGATGTCTCAAGACCGATTGTCTTTAACTTCTCTTCACACCACTCCCGATTGATTGGAGTGTGCCCGTGGTCGATGTAGGATCCTCCTGCAGCTCCCACGATGTCGAATGAGACGATGAGCCTCCTGATCACCAGCCTGTGATCACTGCTCACATGTACTGCTCACACGAACTGCTTGGTGTGTCTTTGGGGGTGATAAGTAGCACACTTATCTCTGGTTCTCACTAGACCGACTGTCTATGAGAGTCTCCTGCTTAGATCCTTACAACCAAGGAGTCGAACTCCCACTCAGATGTAAGACCCAAACAGGGATGGCACTTGAACCTGCAGCCAGCAAGTTGCACGCCTGTCTGTAGAGTTGCTGAAGTCGAGCACCACGGCCAAGGAAGATTCACTTGCACCGCTCACGACCTCTCTGTTGCTTCACACTGCACCGACCTGTGCAATGAGCCTTGAAGACTTGTTACTGAAGTTTCTGCCCCACCACAAGACGCCTTGTCGAGTAGCTTCTCTGGATGGATTCTTCCTGTGAGATGATGTCCTCTTGCCAAGCAGCCTGCTCCGCAATCTTCCTGGATATGATCT
>JAXIUS010000066.1:0-12048 GCA_035593325.1 Pseudotriton montanus
AAGCAAGTATCAAATACGACCTCAGCAGGGCACAGTCCCGGCACCCAGTCCAGCAGAGAACGTTCCTGGCAGCACAGGTAACCTCCACGGCATGACGGTACAGGCACACGAACAGGTGGCATCCGCTATGGTTTTCCCAGTGTAGGAAACCACTTTTGGAAGAAACGAGCCATCCGCTGCATGCACCGCACCTTAAAAGGATGTAAACAACATGCCACATTTCGCCACGGACGTACTGTGGCACCATTCCCACCAGCCTGAGAAAACTTCAAAAAGAGGTAAGACAGACCGTCAGCACCGTCCACTCTACTGCTGAATCGGCAAGCCATGCCCAGCTTGCCCTCGTTTCAGAAACCAATGATGATGGAAAGGCAGTCAGTCAAATTCCGATGACGCAGTGCGATATGATCGCAATGGCGGTCAGTCCAATCAACACAACTGGTAGGTGGGGGAATAGGCACCAGACTCATCCTTCAGGGTGGGTCAGAGAGATCGCCGTCATATGGGAGACCCCCGTACCCACTCACCGCACAGAAGTTCCAGCATACCGGCCGGGGGGCAGCCACAACTGCGCCGCGGCCACCACGCAGATGATATGCAGTATGATGGTGTGGGGAGGTAGGCTGCCGATCGCCGCCCCCAGAGGGCCCTGGGGAACCAAAATCGGCCCGGCAGGACGACTCAACTGTCCCACATCATGAAAAGTACCCCACAGGTCCCAAAGTCTCCACAGATGGAAAGGAAGCCAAATATGGACGGGAGCCGAGGCTCCCCCCGTCCGGCCATCTTGGCCGCCTGGCCATGCCCCCAGCAACCTCTAGGTTTAGAAGAAAAACCTTAGTGTTTACACGCATGGAATTCTGGGTCAGCCTCGTTTTGGAACCGTCGATTTTGGACTCTTCCTAATTTCTTAAATAACTATATTTTAGCATTGAGTCGCTAAAATAAAAATGACACCAGAGTGTATAAAATTAATTTAACTACACTGGGAATTTTCTTAGAACTCTCAACTATGTTTTAATCGCCCACTAGTATTTTTCACTGTTTTGACACATAAATAAGTATTTTAAATGTATAAAAATTATACATTATGTAGATAATACTTATATTTATGTGCCACATCAGTGGGAAAACACATACTAACATTTTGGAATTTTTAGACACACTATTCTAGTTACTTATCTTATCCTTGAGGGATTTTCTTCAAAACTTCACTCTGAGGTGCCTCTCACTAAGGTTAACACTTGTTGTAAATTTCAGGAAATTACCTCAAAAATCCAGTGAGCTAGATAGTCCATTCTAAACTCAGTTTTCTAATCTCCAGAATTCCTCTAAGACTTTTGGCGCAAATTTTCAGACCTGGGCTCCTTTGTTCCTGAGTCAGGCAGCCACCTACCAGGCTGGAAAAATCTGGTTCCTTGGGTGAAGTCACTCTGCCTGCCCTGGCCTTTGTGTAGGAGAAAAGTCCCTATTGTCACTTGTTGACAGTAAATACAGCTGCAGCAGCACACCCAGCAAAAAGCCCGGGAAGACAGTCCCTGGCACTAAGCAATGCTAAATGCATGTTCTGTAAATTTAAACTAGCCAACCAGGACCCTCCTTACACTGCCATGACTCCACTAAAGCTTCATTGAAAATGCTCTCAGTTCAGACCACGCTTGCAGTTCAGTTTTTCATTGTAGAAAATTGTGTATAGATGTCACTTTATATTTAACCCAATTTAATGAAACCCAGGAAAAATGCACTTAAGTCATTAAACACTTTGTAACATTATGTGAAAAATATAAATCAACATGTATTTTATTTATTTTATTTTCAAAGTGAAGTTACAACAATAAATTGTCCCACTACACTTTAAATGTATTTTTTGGATTGTTTAACTTACATGAAAATAATTGTGATATATATAGCTAAGCATATATGTGTTGTATCTATAAAATTATACGAACACATGTACTCACAAAGTATTTTCTGCTAATTTACTGGTGCAATGCTAAGACTGGGATACACAGAAAAATAGCAAGTAAACCAATGTAATTAAGTTACATTGTGGTTACAGTTAAACTTATGATTTTCAGTTTGTAAATATTTATACTTTAAAAGGCACATTAAAAATACTTTGTTTCACATATCAGTCTCCTAGTGGATTGAACAACTGATACATGCACAATGGTAAAATAAATATTTGCACATTTCCAAGTGTAAACACTGCCACACTGAAATTCAGAGGATTTTCCACACACCTGGTGTAATGGACTATTTTAAACTAGGGGTGGCATATACATTATTTAGACTAATACAGTCAGAACATACATTTACCAGATACCATCATACCATATAAAAATATACATTTCAACAATATCAGTATCTGGACACTATGGACTAACCATTAATTAGGACAGGTGACTATTGTGGCTATTTGTGACATTCTGCTAGTGCTATAGCCAGAAATGTACTTACAACCCCCAGTTACCTAAGAAAGGCTGAGTACAGAAAAACAGGCAATGCAAAGTAGTGATTCCTACCTACTCAAAAACCTCAGCCTCTTACTCACTATAGACCCTTGACATTCTCCCTTGGATAAACATAATAGACTTATGTTCTATCATGTTTTGTCAGCCAGGGTCTACTAACCTATCTAAGGATGACCATAGCAGTCACACTTACCTATATCATATGGATTGTACCCTGAGTTCCACCTGTACTGAGAAAATATGAAATAACGTCAAAGTATACACAGAGATCAAGGTCAATTCAATACAATAATTTATCATGGAAATAATCAGAATTGAATCTTTGAAAAGTTTCTTGAAGTCATATCACTATCATTTGAACTTACATTGGAATTATTACTAGTTTCAGAGTTATGGTGTGTACATCTCCCTTTTATAACCAGACTTTCATGTCCATAGTCAGACATTATATCCCTTAGGGTTAGGGAATAAGTTCCTGATAAACTCAAAAGAATTCATCATTCACATCTAATGTAGCGGCGGCGGCCTTTGATCCCCTGGATCACGATCTCCTGGTCAAGACACTGGTTTCGGTCGGTTGTTCCGCCGGGGCGGTTGAGTGGTTTACATCGTTTCTTGCTGGCAGGAGATCGAGGGTATGTTGGGGAGAGGCCTCATCTGGCTCAGAACCAATTGTGTTTGGGGTGCCTCAGGGCTCTTGAATATCGCCGGCACTTTTTAATGTATACATCAGATCGTTGTGTGATATGCTAACTTCAGAGGGTGTTGGTTTTACTAATTATGCCGATGACACCCAGCTCATTTTTGAGCTGGGTGGCGACTACGATCATGATTCGGCTCTGGTTAGCCGCATATACGATCTGGTGAGCAATTGGATGGTAAAACACTGGATGTGTTTAAATGCGGGTAAAACTGAGATTATGATCATTGGGACCAAAAAGAAAAGAGATTTGCTGAAAGAGAAATACCATGCGTTTAGTGTTGGAGGTAGTTTGGTTGAAGTGGTAAAGAAAGTTAAGACCCTTGGTGTTTTTTTAGAAGCAGACCTGGGAATGGATGCTCAGGTGAGTTATGTGGTGAAGAATTATCACTACTATTCCAAACTCATCCGTAATATTAGACCTTGTGTCTCAGAAAAAAGCTGTGCAGCAGTAGCGAGAGCATTTTTATTGTCTAGATTAGACTACTGCAACGCCTTGTACGCAGGGGCTAATAAATCATGCATAGCCCGCCTACAGGTCTTGCAAAATGCTGCTGCGTGTATGGTAAAGGGTCTCCCTCGACGGTCCCATGTAACAGCAGCTCGGATCGACCTACACTGGCTGCCTGTGGCTGAGAGGATTTCTTTCAAATTGGCCACGTTGGTGCACAGATGTATGTATGAAGATGCCCCACCGTATTTGCAGCAGCTGGTAACCAAGTACCAGCCGGGGAGGGAGCTCCGATCCAGTGGGTCGGCGCTCGTCTCCGTTCCCAGATTTAGGCTGGCAAGGGCCGGAGGAAGGTCTTTTGGTCATAGAGCGGCGGTGGTATGGAATGATTTGCCTTTGCCACTGAGATTGGAACCAAGGTGTAGTTTTTTGTAAATTACTGAAAACGCATTTATTCCGATAAGTGCACTTGATTTATTGTTTTGATCTATTGATTTATCTGTTGATTTTCCTTATCGTGTTATCGGGTTTCTGTAATGTTTTGTTGGTATTGATGGCGCCCTGAGGCTTGCGGGTTCCAGCGTGGTACAAATAAAATAATAAATAAATAAATAAATAAATGTACCACCATAATTGATCCCTCTACAAGTTATACAAGAGGAGTTTGTATATTGCAAACTTTGAATCCAGTCCACTACCTTACAAAGTGAGGGATTTAGACAATATGACTCCATACCTTAGGAACAGGGGATCACTCCCTTGACTGCCAGTAAAGATGTCAACCCCTATTGAACTCGGAAGGACTCTACTCCAACTTTGTTCATTTTAGCAAAATCAAGTCAAAATTCTATGTTATTCAGACCAATTGAGCTAGTCAAATTATTAATCTGATGGCAGTAAAAGTAAACCAGAGTATGCTCATGATGTCACTAGATGGAACTTGAAGACCAACACTTCCAACTCAGTCAAAGCAGATGGGTACTTTTCCTGTGAGTCTCATCTGGATTGAAAGATTAGGTCAAAACATCATCACCAGGAAAAGACAGGTTCTTACACCTATGTTTAGACTTTGATAGACTCATTATTCAATGTACCCATATTGGTAGTGGGAATAGTGTTCTGTTTCACTAGAGCTATACCCAGCAGAATGCAATTAGTCCTAATGACGCTAGGAAGGAAAATCATTTCAAAATGGTTATATATTTGCATCAAAAATAGCATTACATTTAACTTTATTCGGATCACTAGGTTTATTTTTATTGTTGTTGAGAATTGCAAGGATCAATTCTTTGTCCCGACAACTCCTCCTTCTGTGTTGAGGGATCTTCTTCAGCTTTCAATTCATGGTAACCCCAGAGCACTAAAAGAACTCAGAAGACATGAAAGAGAATTAGAAGTGTTTAGGGAAACATGAGAAAGAAGAGGGAGTGAGAAAAGGTATATAGCACAATATAATAAAGTTAATCACATTTCCTTCATTACTCCTTTTCAGAAATGGACGTGAAATATCGGTTTTGAATAGGCATTCTCATAATATTACTCATTTTTAGCATTTTATTATTATTTTTTACCCATTCCTGCACACACCCAAATCATTCCCGCAACAAGGAATCTGTAAAAGTAATGGGTTATAGAGAACAGGGATTAGACACATTTTTAACCAGTATGAAAGGACCATTGCTACCTGCCTTAATTCAAGGGATTTTACCTAACCCTACCTAAGCTAACCTGCCAGTATGGCCACATCATTAGCAAATTATTCCTATTCCTTGAATAATAAAACAGGGGATTAATCCCTCGCCCTACCGAACGGTTATGCAAAAATGGCATAATTCAGAAATCTGGCCCTACCTGCATAAAAAACCTTATGGAGCTTCCTGATATTCTCCCGTGGGAACTATTTCAGGTTCAATTACAGCATCTTCAATCCTTTGGATTGCAGTTTGAGGGTAACAGCTTTTGAGCTGATTTATGTGGACCCATTTCTCCAGCTCTGTGCCTTTTCTTTTGATTAGGATCTTGTACACAACAGGTGACAGCTTGCCAATGATAGTGTAGGGTCCTGGCCAACTAGCCAAGAATTTTCACTCCTTACATCTATTTTTGGCAAAGTTTAAAAGAAAGACCCTGTCCCCCTTGTCATATTAAGATTTGGAGGTACCACAGTCATAGTATGTCTTTGTGAAATCAGCTGATCTCTGGAGGTTCTTTTGGGCAAGGGAAAAAGCATATTGAAGATGCTTTCTGAGACACACCACATAATCATGGATTGTGACAGCAGTGATCAAATGTTGATCACTGGTCTTATAGAGGAGGTGTATGGGAGTTACCAGCTTCCTACCGATCATAAGCTCAAAGGGGCTTATGCCAGTTCCAGAAGTTAGAGTGGCCCTTATTGCTATTAATACTAATGGGATCTTTATGTCCCAATCAGCACCAGTTTCATTGATGAACTTCTTTAAAATGTTCACAATGGTCTGGTTGTATCACTCTACCTCTCTGCTGCTGGCAGGTCTATAGGCAATATGTAACTGCCTTTTTACCCCCAGAATCTTCCAGAATCTGTGTATAATGTCAGCACTGAAGTGGCTCCCATGGTCACTGCTAATCCTATAGGGCAGACCGAAACGAGAGAATACATGGCTCATCAGCAAGTGGGCAGCAGTCTCTGCTTGGCAGTTACTGGCTGGTAGGCATTCCATCCACTTGATAAATACATAGGTCACAGTGAGCAGGTATTTGTTTCCTCTAGAGGACTGAGTCACTGGACCGATAAAGTCTATTTGTATGTCAGACCAGGGCATGACCACGCCTCTCATCTGAAGAGGGGCCCTGTGTCTGGGTGTTGAGGGTTGAAACTGAGCACATCAGACACCCTTTGCAAAACACCATCATGTCCTGTTTTAGATATGGTCAAAAAGCACTTCTAACAGGATTTCAAGGGTTTTCTTGACACTCCGGTGACCTGAAGTTATCTCATTGTGGGGATGCTCCAGCATGATGCCATGAAACTGTTCAGGTACTAACCACTGGGTGACACCTTGAATGCTGATTCTGACAATTAGCCCCTCCTAAAGGGAACATTTTTGCTGATCTTTCAGAAGCAGTCTTAGTTCCTCCTTGGTCCTTGTAGTTTCTTTGCTGATAGGATTCGCTGTAGGATTCTCCAAATACTTGTAGAAGATGCCAATCTGGGGATCTTGCTTCTGTGCCTCAATGAGGTCTGTGTCTGGAGTGTCAGAACCCCATTGGGTTGTACTGGATTCCTTTGGTGTAGTCTGACTCCTTGTAACTACTACAACTGACACAGATGACAAAATAGACTCAATATCTATTAAATCACCACTGGTGGCACCCTTATTGGCAAGGGAATCTGCCAGATCATTGGCCTCTTTTTCCTCTCCAGCCACTTTAGAACGTCCCTTAGTCTTTTTCCAAAATATGGTAAGACCATGGGACTTCACCAAGTCATCAATGTGAAGAATAAACTTGGAGTGCTTGATGGGTTTTCGATTGGCACACAACATACCTCTGTTCTTCCACACAGGGAGGTGCTCAACAAACCCATTTCTAACATAAATGGAGTCTGTAACTAGCACCATTTCCTTCAGACCATAGTCACAGGCTTCTTGGATAGCCTTGTAAACAGCTGACAATTCAGCCATCTGACTGCTTAAAGGACCCAACTTGAATCCAGTGGGTTGTGTGGGATAATTATTCGCCCATACCACACCAATACCTGCAATAGCAAGGCTTGTATCACCATCTTTGACATGGTATGCACAGCCATCAACTATAGCAGTAGGCATGTTCTGATACCTATCAGCATCATACACTTTGTGTGGAGAGTCCAGAAAAGGTTCCAGACTACTCTCTTGACTCCAGTCTGCATCTGGACAGTTGTCCTTGAGACAGTCACGGAGGACTGCTAGGCCTTGGGCAACAGGACTCTTCTTACTTTGAGAGTACCAGACTTCAACAGGGAATCCTTGTAAACCCATCATCCAAGAGGTGAGTCTGGCGTTGGATAGGTTTCCCTCTCGCACCTTGGCACTCTGCAAGAATTGCAGAGATTGGTGTGCAGTCTCCACTATAATCTTCTCCCCCTGTATGAAGTGTATGAAGTATCTGAAGTGTAAAAGAAGTCTGAAGTGATAGATTGCCCATACTGCAGCCAACAATGCCTTCTCACACTCATTGAACTTCAGTTCAACAGGAGATAGAGATTTGCTGGCAAAGGCAATGACCTTATTGTTGGCATCATGCTTCTGATTCAGAGCTGCAGTTAAGCAGGTGTCTGTATTCCCTAGCTCTACATAGAATTCCCTGTCCCTCAGGGGATAGGCTAGGCAGGGAGCATGTGCCATCTTATCCCTGAGCACCTTTACAGAATTTATTTGATCTTTACCCCATATCCAGGGGACATCCTTCTTCAGAAGTTTGAGCAGAGGCTGAGTGATTTCAGCATAGTGCTCAATGAACCTCCTGCTGTAATTGGTGAGACCCAGCCTTAATTCTTTCAAAGTAGTAGGATCCTTCAATTTGTATAGGGTTTCGACTTTTTTAGCTTGAGGATTCAATCCTACTGCTATGACCTTGTGCCCCAAGAAGTTAACCTTGGTTCTAAACCATTGAGCTTTTTGAAGGGACACTTTAGCTCCTGACTCCATTAGTTGAGCCAGGACATGCCTTACTTCAGCTATGTGTTTATCAAAGTCAGGAGATTTGATCAACACATCATCCACATAGGTTAAGGTTCTTCTTTCTAAGGCATCAGGCATAGCTTTGGTGAGAAAAACATTGAACTCACTACCACTGTTTATGAAACCAAATGGTGGACGGGTCCAATAGTAGGATTTATTCTTGAAAGTAAAGGCCAGCTTGTACTGATCCTCAGGGTTAATGGGTAAAACCCAATAACCTGAGATCATGTCCAAGGCAGTAAAACTAGTGGAACCCTGGATCTGTGCCAACCCTTGGTCTGTGAAAGGGAATGGCTACTTAGATTGATGCACCCTTTCATTTAGTTTACTAAGGTCTGCACAGAGCCTCCAAGTCCCATTAGGCTTTAAAACAGCCAAAAAAGGAGTATTAAAGGTACTGTGGACTGGCCTGATGATTTTTCTTGTTTTGAGATGTTTAATAATGTCTTCCAGAGCCTCCAAAGATGCCAATGGGAGCCTATATTGCCTCTGGTAAACTGGTGGGAGTGTAGGGTCAGTAGGGATCTTGACCTCATGTAAGTCTGTGAGACCACAGTCATATGAGTCCCTGGAGAACACATTCTGAAACTCATATAAGAGTTTTCTGAACTGCTCCCTCTCCTGATCATTTGTACATCCCTCTGCTTTGAGAACCTCCTGTTCTACAATAGCAGCAAACCCTGGATACTCCAAAGGTACAGCAATTTCATGCTGTTCTTCCAACATTTGTGATAAATTGTCTCCAATAGTTGTAGATGAAACTTGCTTTGGAATTGAAAAATAAAAATCTGGGTTCCTCTCTTCTTCAGACAGCAGTTCAAGGGAAAACACAATGTGATTCCCTTGGACCTCCCACTTAAATGGGAATTCTGCTCCCTGTTCAACAGAGAACACTGTCTGCAATAAGTACCATCCTCTGGGATTACTACACATTTCATTGTATATTATCCCTTCAGAATCAACCATTTCTGGGAAAATACCTATTATTTGGGTGACCAAATCACAAGAATAATTCTTGATCCTTCTCGATGTGTATGGGCTCTTGTGTCAGATTGGTAATAAGTATTTGACATCTGTCACTTTTCATGTTCACCAAAGGTAAATGTGCAATGCTTAGTCCTGTCTTTAGCAACTGGTCACTGAGATTCACAAAGGCCTTTCCCCTTTCAAGCATTTACCTGGGAGGGCCACCAACTTAATGGTGGCCTACCTAGTACAGGAAGGAATAATAACCTCTGTTGCACTTTTCAAAATAATTGAGTATGGTAATATTTGACCAGACTTAGCAGCCTGTTCATCAACCTGGAACTGTATAGGTTCCTTCCCCAACCTGGACCAGAAACATCCCTGTTTAAGGTCTAGGAATGGCGCCAACCTGTGTAATAGGTCATTGGCAAGGTACAAAGCCTTTGGGGAATCTCTAGCAATTAAGACATTGTGCTTTAAAGTTTTTCACCCTATGGTAAGGGAAATGTACACACATCCAACCACATAGCATTGGTCCAACTCTGAATTGCCAGTTTGCACTTGTTGCACTTCTATTGGATACAATGGTATCTGCTGAGACTCCTGTAACAGTAATAACTCTTTTTCTCTGAGGATACTCTGCTCAGCAGTGAAGGCTATTTTAGCCGCCTTTACTGTCTGATTGTTTCCATTAAGATGAATGGGTAGGAACCAACTGTCATCTTCAGATGTCAGTGATGCAATAACCTTAGTTCTCAATTTTTTATTGGACTTTTCAGGAGTTCTATGGACCAGAAATCTAAGACAGTTGTCTTCCATCTCTGACTTCCACACCTTGTCAGTAGACAAGTACACAGTCAATAGGTTTACACCCTTTTCTAAAGTACACTTGTGATCACTACTAATGATCATAGTAATCTCAGGAACCTTATTATTCCTAAAATATACCTCAATTGATGCAGCCCTAGTCTCTACCAGGTGACTACTGTGTGTTTCTTCAGATTTCTTGGACTTGTTTATGGGAATAGGCTTCTTCACTTGTCCCCACAAGACTAAATTGTGACAATCTATGAAAGGGGAAATTCTTTTCAGGCAATCTCCTCCCAACAGAACATCAAATGTGTCAAGTTGAACCACTAATACTGGATGAAATATCCTGTGCTGACCTAACTTGATCTCTACTGATATGCTACCAGTAACAGGCAGTTTTTGCCCATTAATGTTTTGCAGCGTGTCTGCACTCTCATTCACCTTTAAAACCTTTTCAACTGGATTATCCTTCTCTTGTGAGTCTAACCAGGACTGGGAGACTAAAGTTACCTGAGAACCAGTATCTATTAAGGTGGGTACATCCAATTGATTGTTAAGTTTGACAGGGACAAAATACCTGTCTCCCTCCCTAACAATGGGACATATGAAATGTGCATTTTTGCTCAGATTTTGTCTCAGTTATTGAACATTTTCTTTGGAAAGGCTTTTAACAGCCTGTACCTTATGCACTTTTTGGACCTCAGCTATACTAGTCACAGTACTGGAAGTGCTAGGCTTCTCTCCATCTTGAACCACACTAACCTCCCTGGATTTCTGTTTCCTTACCCTTTTTGGCAAAGGAACTAGCTTTTCCAGTTCAGCTCTGTCAAATTGAATTTTCTCAAGGTGCAGGTCTCTGGCTTCAGATTCCCACATTTCAGAAAATTCTTTATCTTTTAGCTGCTGAAGTATTATAGAGCCAACCCACTTTTCTTTGGGTGGTCTACAATTCTTCCATTTGAAGGAAATAACCCCCTCTTCAGAATCCTCCAGTGGTTCAGTTTCATGAATTACTGGTGGTTCATCAGAGAAAGTCACTTTCCTCATTGGCACACTCTTGCCAATCTCTTTCTCATTGGACATATTGGAACTTTGATTTGGACTTGTATTTGACAGAGAAAGGCAAGAGGGGTCCTGAAGGCAACACCATCATTCCTGGGTTGGATTCTGGGTGGCAGCTTGAGGAACTCCCTGCCTTTCCTGTTTTTCACTTCTCACTCTTTCCTGTTCTTGATATATTTTCTCCATCATACCCCCCTAGAAATTGCACTTGTTGTGATAGTCTATTTTGCTCAGACACTTGATACTCCCTATCAGAATAATACTGGGACCTATCACTTTGGCCACCCTCGGTCAGAATAGTACTGAGGTCTCTGATTGTCCTGGTACCTATACCTATCTGGATTCCTTGGATACCTGGATCTTTCTGAGTCTAAGTACCTGGGTTGAGGTGGAGTGGAAGGTCTCTCTTGCTGATTGGGATTCTGTTTATATGTCTGCCTAGGAACAAAATTCTCAACAGGCTGACTGCCCCTTTAATTAGGACTAATCCACCCTGGGGGACATGGAGTAAATAATTGTTTCTCAGATTTTGAGTCAGAGGTTTGCTGGCTATTTGAGCCAGGCTTACTGGTAGAGTCTGAACCAGCATTTTTCTTTGGTGCTGGTTTCTTCTCTGCAGTTTTCTTCTTACTAGATACTTTGTCATCCCTAGTCTCAAAGGGAAGTGAGTCCGCCTTCTTCTTTTCAGAAGATTGGGCTGACTTCACCTGCTTTGGTTTCTCCTTAGAAACAGTTTTGCTTACCTCATATATGTTTTGAGCTTTCTTCAATATCCAGGTAAGCTCTCTTGTCTCATTTAAGGAATTGGCCAGTTGAATTTTAGTGCTTTGAGGCAAGCCATGAAAATATGCCTTTTTAAAATCTCTACTTTCCTCATCAACC
>JAXIUS010000067.1:0-12032 GCA_035593325.1 Pseudotriton montanus
CATCAGCATTATGAATCTATATAAGATACAATACTGGTGATCTACAGTTACAGGTAAGTAACTAATGCATCTCACTTTTTTATTAAACTTATTCAATATGGTTGTATACCTTGCTGTTATTGATTATATCTTGCTAATTTTAAATAGGTTTTAGTTGACATTTTATACAAATCTATTGAGAAATGCAGTAATGTTTTTTTTTAAAGTAATATTTGTAAGTACTCAATTTATTGAAATTGATGATTATTGGATGCATTGGGTTTGTCATTGTAGAAAATGTACTAATACGACAACTTGATGGATTGAGCAATTTTATAGTTTTGACCTTTCTTCTTAATTATAATTTTAAAGGACCTGACTGATGTATAATCAATTGCAAGATTGGCAATTGCAAGATAGTTTAGTTTTTTAAGTGCTGTAATATTTTAGATAGTGCTGGATCTCTTAATATATTGTAATTTTTACAGTTTTGTTTATAATTTGTTTCAAATTATATTTTCCTTTATTTTATATTGCTTGTGGTTTTAATATACAAATGCACAAATAGTGGAGCAGCAACATAATCAGCCTTTGAGGTAGAAAAATGGTATTAGTAGGTATGTGAAAGGTTAGTCTGGTAGAGGTTTATTTATTTGCAATATTTTATTGTTGCAGAACAAGACTTCACATTTAAATGGGAGATTGTTGATAATAGTATCCTCAATATCTGTTGCATCATGATCTACAAAGAGAAAGTCCAATAATATATTTGTGTTAACGTGCATTGATTGCAAAATAGTTGAATCGAGTGGTTGGGTAGTCATAGTATAAAAAGTGTCCGAAGTGGTTTCAAGTCCAATAATTTCAATATTTAGGGTTTCTGTTGGGGCAGTTGTTATCTGTTGTAGAGAAAAGAGAAAATGTTAAGGTGGTTGAAATGTACAGTGCAATAGTTTCAGTTGCTATGGAAAATATGTACAGTAAATATAGATAGTATCTTACCATAACTGTGCTGCATTTAGTTGAATTTAAAATTGGCTCCCCATTGAAATTGCCAATATTCAGATGAGTTATTCGGATGTAATCTCCTAGTGTGAAAATTGCATCAGCTGTATGTCGCCAAAGTGATACTTTGATGTTGTCACTGGAATCTTGAAGTGTAATTGTACGTATGTTGGTAGGTTGTCCCAAAATTTGAACTGTTCTACTTTGCTGGATCTGTAAAGTTTAAGAAAAAAAGGAAAAGGTGAATGTGAACTGTTATTAATACCTGTTGTAATTAAGTATGGCATGGGATGGAAATATCAATATTTGTGATCATGGAAAAAGAAAGTTATATGTGAACATTAGATATTGGCAAATTGTTAATGTTGTAAAGTAATACATGTTTATTAATGTATGAAAAGACTAAAGTCCAAAGATCTAGTCAGAAATTGCTGCACTATGACTGATCTGCCGAATGCACTTGAATGAATGCTTACATAAATGACAGTATTAGTTTGCATGGTAATAGAATGATTGGAAGATATACATTCCAAATAGTATTAGTACAACATATGCTAAGGAGCTATAACCAGAAAACCATCTGTTAATTTATTTTATTCTCATTTGTTTTGCAATTCTCTCCTCTTCAGACCCAACCTTTCACTCATCTTTCTTCTATTACTGCAGTTCTAGCTATCCCTAACACTGATCTGAGGTCATTAGCATGTTTTACATCTGTCCTTTTGCCCTCAAGACCACAATCCCCCCCCACTGTCTGCATGACAGTGTCATAATGACAGCAGCTCTACCCATGCGATTTACAAATGCCGACATAACATAACACTTACCTCTTGAACTGTCCCAGTGACTGTTAGTAGGGTTCGAAGTGTAGCGGTTTTTGCAGTTTTTATAGGTGATGATGGTGGTGGTGGTGGATCCAAAAGGTTTGTAGCTTCTTGTACTAGGTGTTCTGATATGATTAATGGTTTAATTCTAGTAACAATTGTTTGTTTAGTAATTACAATTGTTTTATTTTTTATTATGTAGTTTCTAATGAGCAAACCATTATTTTCTTTTGTTTGTTGATACATTTCTTCATTGTAGCAAGTAGATTTGATAATGTTTTTGTCATCTGCCAAGGCAAGATGATATAGTTTCCTGTGTTCACCTTTTTGGTTCTGGTAATTAGTGATGGGTGATCTTTTGATCACAGTAACTTTAATAGGTAATTGGTAATTTAGAGTGGAGTTATTTGGTGCATCCAGTAATGTAGCAATGCTGGCCATCTGTAGAAAAGTGAAATTGAGACGTTATGGTAAACATTTATGTATTGACCGTGATAATTTTACATTTTGTTACGTCTACATATAAAGGTTTGTACTTATGGTAGTTATTAAATGATATAGATATTAAAAGAAGGTAACATTTGAGGTATTGATAGATTTAGTAGGTTAGTATAGAGGTATCAGTAATAATTGGAAGGTAAAAGGTTATAGCCAATGTAAATTCATGATAATTTAGTATAAGATTGTTAAAGTTATTTGAGATAAATGTAAATAGTATAGATAAAAGATGTGTAAACTGAAGGTTATAGGTGTAATGATGGCATTGAATGTGTTATTGGAATTGTTGAATAGGACTGTTTAAAGAGGCAATAATGTACTAATGGTAGAATGATAATAAATAGTTCATTGTGTTGGTGAAGTAAGGCATATAGCAGTTGATATTTTAGTGTTGTAGCTTGTTGAATAGGACTGTTTAAAGAGGCAATAATGTAGTAATGGTAGAATGATAATAAATAGTTAATTGTATTGGTGAAGTAAGGCATATAGCAGTTGATATTTTAGTGTTGTAGCTTAGTAGTTATAAAGCTATCCATAATGGTTTGTGATCACTGTAATAAGATTCAAGAGTTCCGTAGTATTGTAAATTAACATTGGAGTAAATGTGGTCAAGTGTTGATTGATAGTTTGTTGTATATGTTGTAATGAGTTGTGTGCATTTAAAGTGTTCAATCATGAATTGTTTTAGTTGTTTGCAGGTGTTACTGTCTGTGGTGTTAATATTAAAGTCTCCAAGAAAGATATGTTGGGAAGTAGTATGCTTGTATTTGATGTTCAGTAAAGCATCTAAGAGTATTGGTAATCTTGTTTGTGGCGGTTTATACAAGAAGATGATTGTTGTTGGTGAAGTGGTATGTAGTGTTAGAGTAACAATGTCAATAGTTTGGTGGAATGCATATGAAGGAGTTATGTGTAAGTGTTGTTTTACATATAATGCCATTCCATGTTTGGTCATTTGCTCATGTTGTTTATCATAAAAGAAATGGTTGTGTGTAGACAAGTGAAAAGTGTCATTTAGTTTTGTATGTGGGTTTGTTTCTGATAAACATATAATATCTGCATTCAAAAAATTGGTATCATGTAACATTGATGTAAAGTTACTGTTTATTGATTGGATATTGTGAAAAATAATTTTAATGCGTTTTGTGTGTTGTATGCGGAAGTTTGGTAATGATAGATGTAAAGGTTTTAGTTGACGCATGCGTGACATTTCGTTGGTAACATTATTATTAACAACAATGTTGTCAGGATTGAAGTTTTTCATATAAATGTTGGAAAGTGATTTTGCTCGGCTAAGTGCAACATAATATTGATGATGTGTTTTGCGTGTTCCAAAATGAATGCATAAAGGTTCAATGGTATCACCTTGTGTTCTGTGTATAGTACGTGCAGAAGAATGTCTTAATGGAAATTGTTTGCGTATTATTGTAATGTATTGTTTTCCAAATACAAATTGCCTTGAAATAGGTTTAATAGGTGTCCATGTTGTGGGTATATCATGAGTATATAAGTGTTTATTTTGTTGTCGTAATTGTTGTCCAATGTTTGCATTATTAAACAATATCCATACAGTGAGTGGAGTCATGTTTGGTGTTGTATCAATATGTTGTATAATTCCAGTTGCACCATTTGTGAGTCCATCAAGGACACAAACATTACATGTTAAGTCATATGGAAGAAAGGCAGTGAGTAGTAGAGTATGAAATAAGCCCATAGTCTTCGTGGGATTTGTTGGTATATTGTTCAGTATAGTTTGTGTTATGTGTTGTGGAAAATCAGCTACAATAGTGTCATTTGCAATTGATGTGTAAGTAGGGTGAGTGGTGCTATGATGTTCCATGATTGAATTATTCATGTTATTTACCTCTTTGTTAGTCGCCATAATGTGAGCAATAGTGTGAGTAATGTTGCTTGGTGGTTGTATTTCCTGTTGTTGTAATGTTCTAATGTCATCAGCAGTGTGGTGGCCTTCACGTAATCTATTTAAAAGTTCTGCAAAAGGCAAGTCATTTTGTTGCCGCATAATAGTCACAAGTTCATATATTTTAAAGTGGGTTTGCCACAGGTTTAGTGCAAGAGGGCCATATGCATGTTTTAAATCCTGAAAGATATAGCTGTCAAAAACAGGTTGCAATTGGTAAAAATCTCCAATGGCTAAAATAGAAATGTCTCCAAAAGGTTTAGTGGTTGCTGTGATTTCTTGTAATCTATGGTTGATAAAGTTAAACATATTGCAGCCTACCATTGAAATCTCATCAATGATTAATACTTTCAGGTGCATTAACTTTGCTTGTAACATAGTTCTTTGGTCATGGGCTAATGGTTTGTATGTTAAAGTTTGAGATACTGGAATTTTGAAAAGGCTATGCAATGTTTGGCCATTAATATGGTGTGCTGCTGTACCAGTTGGTGCAGCAAGTAGGATATGTATGTTATCTGGGTTTTCACCAGCTTTAGTATTGAAGTAATTCAATAGAGTTTGAAACAAAGCTGTAATAAGAAAACTTTTGCCAACGCCTGCTCCACCAGTACAGAATGTGAAGATAGGACTGGTTTGTGTTTTGAACCATTGTAAGTGATGGTAAACAAATGCTAGTTGTTCTTCTGTTAGTGCATTCATGAGTTTTAAATATTTGGAGTGTGTTAATTTTTGATTTTTAATGAGTTCAGTAACATTGGGTAAACGTAGACCAAGATCAAATGCCATATCATAATCTTCTTGTTCTTGGTTAAAACTATTGTCATTACTATTAATGTAATAAGTGGAAGTATCTGATGTTGTAGAAATAGTATTGTGTGTTGTGTCCATGTCATTTTCAATTTGTGTTAATACTTCATTGTTTTGATTATATTGATTGTAGTTATTGTCAACTGTATGTTTAATCTGTTGGTATCGTTCATAATAAGTGTTGTTGTTAGAAATTATGTTGTGTTCTATTCTCCATGGATAGAAAAGCATAATTAATTCTCTGTAGTAATTCTCTGAATCATGTTCTTTGTTGAAGCGGCAGTATCGTATAATTTTGTCATTTTTTCTTTTTTGTATTTTATGTTCTTGCCGATTATAGTTAGTTTTAGGTATTTCTATTTGTGGTGTATCTTCTTCATCAGAGCTATAAAATTTATCCTCAGGTAGTAAATTATCAGCATCATTTTGGTTGCTATCCTTTGATGTTTGTTTAATAATGTCATAAGATGCAGCAAAGGTTGCCAATGTACATTGCTCTAAAATAATTGGTCTTCGTTTGTATTTGCTTATTAAATTAGGATATTGTATGTTAGTTGCATGGTCAGGCAAAGATGTAATTTCATTGATGTCTTTCATTAAAAAGACACGATTTTCTAATGAGCTAGTGTTTATAAAGATGAATGATCTAGTGCATTGACGCAATGGTATTTGAAGTATTAGGTAAACTGCTTCTTGTGCACTTATTTCAGTGCAGTTGAGAAATTTGTTACCAATATGACGTAATTGTTCTTTTATAGAACTATTATTTTGTACTTCTTTTGCAGCTTGAGTAAGTATTTGGCTCATGCCTCTCTGTGATTTGCTTATGTAAGATACAATGTATACTGCACAAGCATAAGGGTCTAATATGTATTGTATATCAATATTAGCTTACCAAGTTTCTGTTATAGTTAGATTATAATTATTAATGTAACATTCATTTGGAGTCCATTTTAAGAAAATTGTGTTTTTAGTAAGCATTGAGCGAATAGTATGTATGTATGCATTTTCATCTAAATTGCAGTTTTCAATAAATTGTAAATATGTAGTTTCTGGAGTGATATTATTGAATGTGTTCTGTATGCTTTTGATGTTATTAGGGTTAGGTTTAGTTTCATTTTGTTGTAGTGGTTGTAAAATGATTGTGTTTTTCATAGGATATTTAGGAAAGTGAAATCGGCATGTAGTTTGATGCTTTAGTCTACATGTTTTTGTATGGGAGTGTTTTTGAAGGTATAATAAATGTTGTAGGTTTGGTGGTAGTGTTGCAGAGCAAGTTATGTGTTTGTCAATGAAAGTTGTAATGTCAGTAGTGTTGACATTGGGAAATTTAGGTGCACCTTCAATCCATAATAAGGCATGTATATGTGGTGAACCTCTTTGTTGAAATTCTACACGATAAAAGTAATCAATGATTTTTCCAATAGGATTTGAAGAGTGCAATAGTACATTGTTAAATAATTGTCGAACTTGATAATCAAAATGACGTGCACATGTTATTGGGTCTTGTTGTATCATGTAACTTTTTTGTTGCCATGTTAAGTTTCTTATTTCTTCTGTTGTATAATCTTTTGAATACAATATGCGTGCCAGTATTTTTAGTAAATGTGACCAACGTGTTTCTGCTGCAGAGAGAGTTAAAAAAAATGTTGGTATGCCAATTTGTCTGATCATGGCAAATACATCTTTTTTAGATTGTTCCCAATATGGTGGAGAGCCACGAATAGTTTTAAGTATTCTGTAACCTTCATTGTAGGTAAAGATATGTTGTAAATTATGTTTAATATCACCTGCTGTAATAGGTGTCTTTTTACAAAACTTGCGTAATGAAATATTTACTTTACCTTGAATTTGTTTGATATGTAGTTTTTTGAGTTTAAAGAATATATTAGTTAAATATTTTGCAACTCTTCTATCACAGCTACGCAATTCCCATTGGCATATAGTGCTGTAATGTACTGGTACAGATCTATTAGTATTATCTGCTCTACGTTGTCCACAGTAAATTGTAGGGAATGCTAGAAATTCTGAGTCTTTATCTTCATATAATCCACGGGGTATATTGTGTTCTGCTGGAGCAAGACATAGTATATTGGTGGTGTTGTCAATAATGCTATTATCAGTAAGTAAAGTATCCAAAATGCCAGGTATAGTTGTGTCAGTATTATCATCACAACTAGAATATGAATAATCAGAATGATCTGAAGATTCAATGTTTGGAGTTGTTGGTAATGACCAATGTTCGTCAATGGTAATGTTGTATTCTTTATATAATAGGCTATTTCTAACTAACCATTGTGTTGCCTGTATGACTTTATTAGGTCTTATATTTTGAAAATGTGTGTATGATTGATATGCAAGTTTTCTTTTTAATTTTATTGGTATTGTTGCATTGTCTGTAATTTGTCGAGGTAAGATACTAATGGTTGTCATAATATCAGCTGGTACATTAACAACAGCACCATGTATAGCTAACTGTGATCCTTTTGGTAATGTTTTTATTTGTATAAATGGTATTCTTGGTGAAACTAAACGTTCCTCTAGTTCAGATAGTTTGAGTTCTTCTGGAATGTTGTAAAAGGTCATATTGTTAGCAGAGGAGCATGGTGGTATTTTATTTAGTTGTATGTGGTGTAGACATGTTGTACAGATGTAATTTGTTTTGTTTGCACTTATATTACAAGCCTGAAAGGTAGTATTTGCTAATAGGTTCTCATTACATATGTTTAGAGAATGTTTATACCATAATTGGTTACATATGGTACATATATATTCAGGTCCTTCTTGTATCAATAGGTGATATTTAGCAATATTAGGTTGTGTTGGTGAAGCAGTAGATGTAAGTAGTTTGTTAACATCTTTTGTATGGGATGTTGTTGTAAATGGTGTTATGTTGATATTTTCTTGTGAAAGGTAATTACTGGTTTCAAAATTATCATTTAAAAATGTAGATGTTGTTTTAGCATGTTTTGTATGAAGCTGATTGATACATGTGCCATGTCGTTTCTTTGGTTTACATACTTTATTAGCTGCTTGTGGGAGTATGGTAGTTATCTGTGTGTTATGTGAAATGTTTTCATTCAAATCAGTAATATTTGTAGAATCTTTTTGTGTATTATCTGGTATATTAAGAAATGTGTTTATTAATGTTGGTGTTTTTTGTTGTAATTCTGTTGTCGTCGAAATGTATCACATAGTATTTTCTTTGATATTACAGCAGTAATCTCAAATGTCTTAGTTTGTAAGACTAGTTTTTGTAAATTACTTGAAATTATATCAATACTGTTATGTGTTTGAAGGTATTCATTAATGTTGTCAATATGATCTGTATGTATTGTTGATGGTATTTGAAAGTTATTTTTGTTATATAAAATTGGTATGCAAAAGTATTCAGTTTGAAAGATGATCGGATTGGATGTCAATCAAATAATGAAGGCCTTGTAAGATATTGTTAATAGGATTGGCATTTGCAATTGTGAGTTTTTTATATTTGATTGATATATGTGTTTTATTGTATGCAATATAAGTTGGAAAATCAAGTATGTTTGTAGTACAAGTTTGTATAGTGCAAGTGTTTTGCAAAAGAAGTTGTAACAAATGTGATAAAGAAGTAAATGGCAGTAAATATTGAGTATTAAGGATATGTTGCAAAATAGTACAGTATGTGAAATGTGTTTGATTTGGTATTAGTATTGTAGGCTGTGAAATGTAATCATGGATACTATATAATGGTTGTGTGTGTGGTTCTTTGCTGTTTGTTGTATGTAGTAAGACATCAGTTGTTACTTTGCATGTAGTAATAGAGTTATTTGCTTTCATAGCACCTGTATTGGAAGTAATATTACTTTTGTCATTGATGGGGTATATTGTTGTAATAGTAGTTGTAGGTATAGTATGTTGTGGTAAAATTGATTTGTAATCTATGGGTACTGCCATTGATTGTAGTTTTGTTATTGTGATTGGTGTCAATTCAAAAGGAATGCAAGTTGTGTGTGCATCATGTAGATGAACTGCAAGTTCAATAATGTGAGAAAGCAATGTGTTGAAAAGACTAAATTGTAATAGGATACATGTACCATTTGTATCTGGTAGCCCTTGTGAGTTTCTGCTATGTGAATCAAATATGTAAAAATGTTGATTTTCTTGAAATAGTGCAATAGTATATATGTCTATGCATAAAATGCATGCATAATATTGCTGAAATGTATTGTTAACTGCTGTTGTAATAGTGTGGTAGAAATCATCTTGAGTGAGCAAAATGTCACCATAAACATATTCATGTAATGTGATAGTATATAATTCATCATGAAAAGTAATTTGATGTGGTAAATCATCTGGATGCATGAAATGCTGATTGTTTTGTAAATGTATCAAATTGTATAGTTCATCTCCAAGATTCATAATATCATGCAAATCATGCTTACTCCAAGTATTAGCTGGTTTAGTAAACTGTGTTAGTAAGGCCATAGCACTGTTAGGAAGACATTGTTTTCCTTTAGATGAAGTAGGAAAAATGTAGTATCCTTGATGGTAATCTGCATGCAGTACATAGATATTGTTGGATACATCCATGTTGTAAAATGATTTACCTTTATTGGTTTTTCAGTTGTGGAAGTTAGGTCTTCAGGTAGGATATGTTGAAATCTGAGGGAAAAAAAGTTGTTTACATAAGTATTTTAAATGTAGACAGACAAGATTTGAAGTAAAAAACAAAAAAATGGAGAAGAAAAATTAATACAAGGACACCCTTATGTAAAAGCAAAAAGTGTGATATTTACAATATTGTAATATTATCAAAGGGCTTTTATTATTGCACTGAAGGCCAAACGGCATATCTGCACTTATGAAAATACATATTTATTAAAAATAAACAAGAAGACTTTCAACATGCACAAGTTCACATACACTTGTTAAAACCTTCAAAACAATGCTAACATGAAAACAGTTACTGCAGGAGAAATGGCCAGGAGCATCAAATGTCCTACAAAGGACCACTGGGGGATTGAGCTAGGTACAGTGTTTTTTCACTTTCTTCCTGAAACAGGGCAAGCTACCAATGTTTCTCAACCTCCATGGGAGCCTATTCCAGGTGTGAGCATATGTCCAACCCACCATGCAGGCCCCCTTCCTCCACTTTGAGATAACAAAGTGGAGGAAGAGGAAGATAACTATAATGATAGTTTAAAAAGTAATTAGAAAAAAAGGGAAGTAATGTTATAAAAATTAGGTGGTGCCACTGTTTAATTGTAGGCCTCATGAGTTACTGCTTTATTTGTGAAATACGTTACTCATGGCAATATAATCTGCCCACTTGATGTGCAAGTGGTCATAAGCTCTGCTGTTGCAAACACTAACAGACAGGCAATACTTCCTTGCAGCTCCTTAATTAAGGTTATGAGCAAAGATGAGGAGGAGACAATAAAAGAGAATAGGAAAGGAAGGGTGGAGGAAAGAAGAAAGAACGTGAAACAGAGAAAATAAAGATAAGTAGAAGGTGAGAAAGCAAGTAAATAACTTATGTTTTGCGTGTTATTTTTAATTTTGTTCATTATATTTACTATTTCACAAAATGTTTTGACATTTCTCACTGTTACATGACAATGTTTTGTAGGCTCTATATACTTTTTGTAAGGAGCAATGCAGCCGACTCATTCCTACAAACAATAGCTACTACTGTTGGTAGTAATGGGTTATTGATGACTTATAGCATGTTGGATTGGGTGCAGTTTGATCAATTAGGCAGTTAAGAATTGGTGGATGATTAGTAGTGAGAATGTTTTGGATGTGGTATTGGCATGTTTCAGCCATCCTTCACTCATCTGAGTGATGTCATGGGCAATATTAGCTAAAATGTAGTATTCTTGGTGTTATTTTGCATGCAGTATATTAATACCGTTGGATAGCTGCATGTAGCCACTCTGTGGAGTGAATCTCTTAACACAGAAAAACCTTTTTCAGCTACTAACAATAATAATTTTCTAGACCATAGTAATTGCTGATTTACCTCACCTATTCAAAAAAATGAAAGCAACTACGCCTCAAAGGAGAGTCAAGGGCACCAAACAAAACTCCTTAGTTGTTCCTCTTTCTAATGTTGATCTGAACTGTGTGGTCTCAGTGGGTATTTAATATTCACAGTAAAGATACTGCACTCTAATGAACAGAGGAAAAGTAAAATGCACCACATGCGTTGGGGAGGGTTAGCAATGGCAACACTCACCGTATGCAACTGCTCCTTGGTCGGTTCTCTTGCTAATGTTGATCTGGTACTGTGAAGTCCCAGTGAAAATTTCACATGCACAGCAAAGATACTGCAGGCTAATGAACAGTGGGGTCCCCAGTGGGAATTTCACATTCACGGTGAACTGCTGCAATCTAATGAACAAAGGAAAAGTAAAACATTATATTAGTATTTTACTTTTTAAAGGGGACTGTTCTCTAAAGTCAACATATGACATGAAAAGGTGTTTTGAAAAAAGTATTAAAACCTGCTTATACTTTATTTTTATTATATTTATTTTTGGCATAGTTTGTCAAAATGTGATATTTTAGGTAGGGCACTCTAAATTTCTAGACCATAGTAAGTGCTGGTTTATCTCAGATACAGACTAAAAAATAAATTAAAGCAAAAATGGTGTGGGAAAAATGTTGGGAGAGGGAGTGCCACCGGAGAAAACCACAATAATGCACCACATGCATTGGGGGAGGGTTAGTAATGGCAACACTCACCGTACGCAACTGCTCCTTAGTCGCTCCTCTTGCTAATGTTGATCTGAACTGTGAGGTCTCAGTGATAATTTCACATGCACAGCAAAGATACTGTAGACTAATGAACAGTGGATTTCCTCACTGGCAATTTCTCATCTATGGCAAACTGCTGTAATCTAATGAACAGAGGAAACGTAAAACATAATATTTATGTTTGACTTAATGAACATATGACATGCAAAGATATTTTGAAAAGGAGCATTAAAATATGCTTAAACATTCTTTTTATT
>JAXIUS010000068.1:0-11940 GCA_035593325.1 Pseudotriton montanus
ATATTTTACTGAAAACCTATGCTTTGTTATTATTATTATGACAAGTTATTTGCACAATGTGTTACAGAAATGGGAAAAAAATAATTATTTCAACAATATCAAATCACACATACAGCTTTAAAAATAAACAGTAGACCTACATTAGCAACTAATAAAAAATGATAAACAATAAGGAGGGTTATTAACATGGGAACATTAAGTATCTCCATTAGTATGTGAGCCACTGATCCGGGGTTAGACTCTGGAGGCGTTTGAATGTGTCAAGGCCATCGTTGCGAACCGAGGTAGGTTTTGTTGTGCTAAAACCCTTAGCGAACCATATCTGATCGCGGGAGCATGGTGAGGTTGTCACCGTTGATGGTGGTCTGGGGCCCATTGAAGGAACCCTCGAGCCTTGTGGTGTCTCATATTTTAGATGTTTGATGGCCTGTCATTTCCTAATGTTACCCACCACAGAACCGGGGATGTTCAGTTCAGCTATTGCATGTAGGAATTTGTCCCAACCTTTGGGGCATTAACTTCCAATATGTTATTTTTGTTTGTAAGCAATCTCACCAGGTCATGCATGTTGGAACCGTGCAAAATAGTTCCTTTATATATGAATTCTCCTCTGTCTGTCCAATCCGATATGTCTTTTTGTTGGCCCAGTTTGCACATCAATAACTCTGCTCGTGGTCTGTAAATGCTGCCGATTGTGCTTATCACCTCCGACACAAGTTCGTCCGTTGCTGGTGCAGGGACCTCGGCAGGCGTTTGTCCCGGGGGCAGTACGAGCATCAGTCTATTTTTCTCACTCTCACCCTGTCTGGTGTGATTAAGATATTTGTGTAGAATAGTGGAATACAACGAGAACTTGTCGTGATCGGATAAATTGGTCCTGTTCAACTCGTCCCTCATTTCTGAATTGAGACGCTTGGTCTCGACTTTGCGATTGTCCCAATCAGCCTCGGATGGTGAGGGGGACAAGCTGTCCAATTGATGTTTGTCAATGAGATACATTTTATGGGAGTATTCCATCACTGACCGGTGAGTAGACCCGTGATTAAAGGCAGGGCTAGATCTATAAGCGGACCGATAAAACCACCGGCCTGTTTCATGACCTTCCGTTTGATTTTCAACTACACTTTTTGATTGCCTAGCTTCTTGACGATGACCTTTTTCTTTTATTAAACGTTCACCTGTTTCAGCGTCAGGGGTACACGGCCCTTCAAGGTATTGTGGGCAATCTCGGACATGGCTGTTATCAAGTCATCGGAGGCCATAGCTACAATGGTCTTTCGTTGTTGCGGGCCTGCGTTTACAAGCATCCTCAGCAGACCAATATTTCTACGGATGCGTGATGACATGGTTGAGGTTGCGAGGGGTACTGAAAGATCCTGTCGGTTAAGAGTGTTTTTTACCGGTCTTTTTAGGGAGGTAGACAGCCGGTAGATCCGGTGGAAATATATCGGTGCGCAATCTATATTCCTCGGGAGTCGTGGTTTTCAGATCGATCAGGAGGTACCCGAACGGCTTGGTAACAGCGTCTTCATAAGCGTCCATGAAAAATCGGGTCTTGGTGGGGTACATCTGTCGCGCTATCACTGATAGCTGTTGCTTATCGCGAGGGTTTTTAAATAAGACGATGTAGCTAGCGTTCAAAGAAATAGAGCGGTTACTTTTACCCTTGTTAAATAAGTTTTGAACTATATAGCAGATGCTGAGGTTGCGATGGTGCGAATACTGTGTAAATGCCTTCTCCAATTCGTTGCTCTGGCCGCCCTCGCTCATTAGATCATCGACTATGAGGAGATTAACCAGGGTAGGTGGCAGCAAACGATCGTCGTTAAAACTCTCGGGCATCCCCTCCACAAAACGCAGCTGTTTAAAACGTGCTTGCAAGTGGTTATAGAGGGGTTGCCAACAACTGTAAACCCACACGATGTTGGTGGGTGGTTGTGATAACACCGACCCCGCATTCTCCAGAAGATTTCTGACAAAATAGCTCTTGCCGCAGCTGGAAGGTCCGGCCAGAATACAGGTGAAGGGGTGTTGTAATCTGGTATCCATAGCGCGAGCTGTTCAGTACCCGTAGGGCAGCGTCAGACCCCCTGGTGTCACGACTCTCTTATCAAACACCACTCGTAATGTTTTCTGTAGAGTACTGGTGTTGATTTCCCACTTCTTCTTGTCCCGCACTATGCAGGGCTGTGCCACGACCACACTGTCTGGCTCGCCACAACCGTCGCGCCGTAAGTAGGCCTGTACCAGATCCTTTAAACTGGCAAAGTTTATGGCAGAGCTGTTGGAGACGTTTAAAGTGATACCCTTCACTTTCATGGAGACCGTACCCAGACTAGTGCGATAGGCGTAAGTCTTGGGTCCCGCCGAAACAAACTCTACGATGTACTCGTCGGGTTCTAGTTCCGAGGTTAAATCACCCAGATAGTTGCCGGTGGCTGGGTCGGCGTCCCCTGGAGCGCTGACAAAAATGATCGAATCGGTGTCATTATACAGCAACCTCCGGCCCAGGGGTTCCATCACATCGTACAAGGCCAAGCGGGCGTGAGCGGTAGTGAAAGCTGCGATAAATATATTGGTATTATCACTCGTCGTGGGGTACTCTGTTACGTAGGACCAGCACAAGCAGGCTGTTTCCTCATCGATAAACACGCAACTGCTCACGTCTATTCCGCTGTCAAAGAGGTAAGAGTGGAGTACAGAGGGGTCTGAAATGATATCGCAGCTCGGTAGGTTAACTCGTTGGGCAAACTTACCCCACAAAGAGTTGAGACAGAGTTTAGCCAGTAGCCGTCTCGATGCGTTATACGCGATGTGTTCGGGGCGTAACCGTACTCCCTCTTTAGCGTAATAATCGGCTATGTAAGCTTGACGACTGGCATCGTCCGTGCACTCTTGCGGGTATCCACTAGCCTCCTGTTTGTCGCGCAAAAACATTTTGATGTAATCGCAAAAGAGCTCGAGGGTGATTTTTTCAAAATTCCAAATTTCGTGAATGCGACCCAATCGGTAACCGGCTTTTAAAGCAGCCTGCAACTCTATGGTACACCAAGTACCCTTCAGAGCCCGCTCATCCTCTGAGTGCTCGCAGAGCTCGGACTGCTGCGTCTCAACGCAGGTGCGGCACAGAGGAAACATCAACTTACCACCCGACCTGTAGGGTAGCACCGGAATGTAGAGACCGCGCGGAGGATACACCTCGCAGCGGATAAGGCCAAAATATTGATCGATGTCCTTGAAATCTTTGTAGATTATGGTCGGATGCCCCACCGGGTATGGTTTGGAGCTGTTCACCCACGGATACAAACTGGTAAAATCTAGGTAGTGTATCCGTTCACCCACAGCGGCCTTGTGGTACATTTTAATAGTACTGGTCCTCCCGCCGTAGAGAGCATCTCTAGGTTTTATGCTTTCCGGTAGTTTCATACCATCGAGAAAACTACTCACGGCTGGGTTCTCCAGCAGCATAGCTTGCCATTCGTGTTCCCAAATGCTGACAACGCGCAGACCCTTCGCTATCAAGTTAGACTCTTTCAACAAGGTGCGATGATGGAGCACTCCTGCTGTGACCCCCATACGCTTGTTGAAGGTCTCGGGCGGGTAGCACGTGGGACAACCGTGATAGAAACATCCGTTGAACTCATAGGCTGTTTCTACGCCATCAACAACCGCATAACCATCTAACCAGTAGGGCCATACACGTTTTTCACCGTGAGGGGTTAAAGCGTGTTGGATGGAAACGTTATCGATCTCTGCTCGGTAGAGGAGCCATTGAATAGCCGGTGTGGAATACCTCTTCTGCCTGTTGTGGTAGTGGTCGCAAGGCAGGAGTGCGATGGTCTTGTTTTTCAGGTATATGTGCCTGAAGATTTGCATGCAGACGCTGGCCAGCGTAATGCACTGAAAAGGATCGATGTAAGAGGGTCTTGTGTATCCCCATGGCTTTTTCTTACGTTTTCTTTGTCTTTGTTTTCTAGCTAGGGGCCTACCCGCTTTTCTAGCGGCCCTTCGTGCCCGAGCTCGTTGTGCGTTAGTGGCTTTTTCTTTCGCTTTTTTGCTCGCCTCCTCTCTATCTAAACGCGCAAACTCCTGACTAGTCGTTTCAATGATACCCTTCTGATACAATAATACAGCCTGCGCTAAGACGTGCACATCCATCTTGCAATAAGCACGCAACTCCTCCTGAAAGTTAAACGTTTTGTGCTTATTAGCGTTGTGCCATGCCACAAACTCCTCTTTTTCAGAGGGCATCATGTAGTCGAACCCGTAGTAATGGGGGTCCGGTAGAGGCCCTATATATTGTTGGTTCTCTTCAGTATTGAACAAATGGGGGAAATGTCCCTTAGCCCCCTCAAAACCAAAAGCCTGGGGCATAGCACTCAGCTTCATGGGTAAAAAGTTAAGGGTGTCGATAAAACGAATCTTTAAGGCTGGTACAGCCAACAACATTAGCTTGCACCCCTGAGCGATGAGTTTAGGCCTCAACTTCTCCTTCAAAAGTTGATTGAGAATAAAATGCGAGTCGTAACCGCGGGCGTTATGGGCTAGAAATGTGTACCCATCGAATTCAGGTGTTATGAAGGTTCTGACAAAGTCGGCTACGCAGTTGTCACCGTAAAATTCCCAACACTTGTCAGACCTGAGATGACGTGCGAATATGTAATTGGGTTCGTGAACAACGTTCTCTTGTCTGGACTCAATATCATACACTATGTATTTGTCGTTGCGCGCGGGGGCTTTCCCATGCGTCATGAAACACATGTGCGTGTCGCGGTTAATTATTTTTGTACGACAAACCCCGCAAATAAGCCCTCTGCACCGTTTAGCTTTGCAGCTCGGCCGTTTGCACTTGATACATTGTTTATAAAGTACGCATTTGACGCCACCCGTCGCTGCTTTCGTCTTGTGAGCTTCTAGACACGATTTCGAACGGGCGAATGAGTTACAATGGTCGCATTTACTCGGTAGCTCTTTCACCCGCTCACACACGTCCCGCAGACAGAAGGGACAATGGTAACGGCAACTATGCTTGTTTTTGTCGTTATAAGTACGGTGACAATGATTACAAACGTGAGCACTACCGAGTAGCCCCTTTAGATTAATCACACCGTAATAATGATCGTCGTGAGCAAGAACATTTAATGTGTTTTTAACGCCCTGACTTGTTCTGGGGTAGAAGCACCAACCGCCGTTGTTGTAAGTCATAATTTTGATCGGCCTTTCTAGATAGCTTTCAAACAGGTGCACCTGATTAATAGAGACCGGTTTATCGATAGGGAGGTCTAACGCCCTGTGTGTTTCTAAGGCCTTCTGTAATACCTCAGCGTCGGTGAGGAGGGGTTGCAGTAAACCATGGAGGCTAGCCGCCAGACATACACTGACGTTGGCGTAGTTATAATCCTTCAGCCACCGTCTTTTACAAGCGATGATGTGGCTGCTGAGAATCTTAGTGATGGGTTTGTAACGCCCACCTCTTATTGGTTTTACTACTAAGCTGATTATTTTTAAGGGCTCGCACCCCAGAATTTCCGCCTTGCTCTGGAGTAACCTGCTAACATTGCCAAGAAAACGGTGGGGGCAAAAAACGTCACGGGCAGACCTCCTTGTGAATAAAGGTCTGTTCAGGGTGGCCCCGTCCATCCGTATCTGTACAAAGTCATCGGGGTTGGCGGTTTCCAAGACGTTGTTTACCACCGTATGGATGGCTGAGGTTACCACCGACACACCGTGAACCATGGACTGTAGGCCTTCTAGGTTGATAAACCTAAACTCCTCGTAGAATTCGTTAGCGGCGTATTTTTCAACAACCCGCTTATAAGTACGAATACGCTTCAAATACGGTTTGGGGTCGTGACCATCGAACATCGGCGGGCTAGGTGACCTCGGGGGCCTAGGAGTTTTCAGGGTTTCAGACGGTGCTGCATCATCACAATCAACGGGGGGCACCCTCCTTCTCTTTATAACGAGACGTGCCTTCTTTAGGAGCTTGAGAGCCCTCTTACGATCACGCATGTGTCTTCTCCACTTTACAGAGGGGTGCATATTAGACATTTGATCGTCACTGGGTTCGGTAATACCGTATCCCCGCTGGGGTCTAAGTCTTTTACGTATATAGGGTCTCTGTGGTTTATCGCTTCCTAGTCACGCCCTCTGTTGACCCTCAGAGCAACCCGCGCTACTAGTCGATGACCCGCTGGTGCTTGGCTGTTGGCCGTCATCAACAACATTAACAGTTTGGGGCACGCCGTTAAATATTACTGAAAACGGGACATGCGCTAGTTCAGGGTGTTTACCGGCTAGGGCCTCGTCCATGCGCTTACAGCCCTCAGGGTTGCTACGTGCTGCAGCCACTGAGCGTGATCGGCCCCTCACGATTCGTAGAGCCTCTACAAATCTCCCTTCCTTTTTCAACATATATTCAACACTACCCAACAACTCTTCAAAAGTATCTTCATTGTCCGAGTCCGAAGATAGATTGTTACACTGTTTCCGAAACTTATCTATACTAGCCATCAATCTACGTTTCTTGGTAGCCGCCCCTGTGTTTATGCGAGTCTTGCTCTGGCGTTTACGGGGCCTCTGGGACGGTGTCTCTTTGGCAACACCGGGGGCTTTATACAGCATCGGGAAAATAGTAGGGGTGTGTGGAACTATTTCTGACACAGGCTTTGTAGAGCCCCATGCTACAGCAGTATTGTTTGGGGTTGTAAGCACCTTTTGAGCTGGTGTTGGTGATTTTGCAGGTGGCTTAAAACCTGGAAAAAAGTTTATCTGGTCCGGAGGGGTCGGTTTTACACACGTACCCACAAATGAGTAATATAAACGAGAACCTGTACCTGTTTTTACCACCGGCGGTACCCATGAACTATTGGGTATCGATATATCACTCTTGATCTTGTCAACGACCTCAACCACAGGGTTCTCTATCGAGCCGTTACCCCTAAGGGTCGGGGTATCGGAGGCTTCTGCAACGTTGTTCATTAACGGGTTAGAGGTAATGGAGTGCTCTACGCTTACCGTTGAGGGGTCGCGGGGTACATCTGCTATTACCCCCGCCAACTCTCTGTGTCTAGCGAGTGCTTTAATAACGGATGTCCTTACCCCTGTAATCACCACCTCATCCTCAGACTCATCCTCACCGTCGCTACTGATGTAAACGACACCCGCTCTATAGGGGTCGTTAGGCCAGTACCCAGTATCCCTACAGAGATCCTGGGTGCTTGTACCCTGAGCATTCTCCCCTAGATCGTAGTCTGCGTCTAGGGTATCGTGTTCGCCATTTACACCGACTATATCTATGATTAGAGGTGTAGCGTCTGCAGAGGGGGTATGTGGCATTACCTCTACGGGTGTTTCTTGGGTGTTTGTGGTGTACGTTACAGGGACAGCAAAACCTATTTGCGCTGCATCGGGGGCGGCTAGGGGTTGGTCTGTATATGGGTAGACAACATTAGCGCACACGTGTGGCCCAGTAAGTGCCGGTGTCTGTGGTGATGATCGCTCTGTGTGCGTGACCGGATCATTTAAGCTAATTGAAGCATTTTCTACGGGCTCCGTTGCGGGGTTTCTTTGAACACCAGGGTCATTAGAGGTCATGTGTGTAAAAAGAGTTTGAGCACCGACTGTTTCCAATAAATCGCCCTCACCAGTTCTACGGTTATAGTCCCAGGCTAGTAGCTCTGTATCTGTAAAACAGCTACTGAAGTCAGGAGTTACACATCTGCCCACTAGATCAGCATTCAGGCTCGGACAAATAGACGGACATATACACGGGTCTGTAGCGCTTGGGAGCGGTTGCTCAGGATGTGTGGTAGTACCATTTAAATCAACTGGGACATGTTCTAGAACGGCTATTACAGGGTTGCTTTGAACAATGTTGTCATTAGGAGTCATGTACCTTAACTCGTGGTCACCTGTAAAAAGATCCTGAGTATCAGCTATTTCCAATAAACCTTCTTCATCAAATAACAAATCAGCAATTTTACTTCTGTCCCAACATTCTAGCAGTTCGGTATCAGTAAAACCTGTAAACTCGTGGGGTACACTCTGACCAATTATCTCTGCATTCGGGGTCTGACACACAGTAGGGGGGCATGTATCGGTTATTACAACACTCTGGGGTAGCTCTGTTGGTATAGCGATCATTTTACTCATAGTACTTACAACAACGGGCAGTGGTGTGAGATAATTTACAAACCATTCTGACGTTTCCACATTGCTAGGAGCTACGGGCCTACCATCCTCAGGCCCGGACACATCTTCATATACAATAGGGTCCTGTGTCATATTAACAGCGTTGACCTGGTGAATAGGTGGATGCTTAACACTGCTATGCACAATACCAGATACCGCATGTGGTACAGTTCGGGGGATTTCTATATTATTATTTTTAATGATACATTTTTTTTTCCTGAGCGGCGTTGCCGCAGAGCTCTGACACGACATGTCCTCAATAGCATAATGAAGTCCTACTTTACGAATCCTCTTCGTCGCTTTAACGGATGCCTGTACCGTGCATAAACCAGGCATCAAATTATGTGCAGCGTTGTCTGTAACACCACCAACAACGGTCTTTGGCCCGGTTAGTTGAGAGGCCCCAGTAGCATTAGCGCTGTTCGTGCAGTCAGCGAGTACCGCTCGGGGGTTGGTACTTCCAACGCTGGTTATGGGGTTACCATCCTGTAAGTAATGAAGACCTCGTGAGGCTGGTACTGCATGGTCTAACATTTCTAAACTACCCACCACAAACTGTAGAGCTACGCTCTAACTATCGAAACCACCCACTCACCCACCTACCCACTCAACCACCAACCCGTCAACACACCTAGAAAAAAAAAACCCTGCGAACCACTAACCTGATTTTTTGCCGCTGTCCGCATCTTCCTCTTCAAAGAAAGGCCCAATCTTGGTTTTCCCCGACCAGAGGAGTTGTTCTGTCCGCGCTCCATCACGAAGTTCTATCAAACAGATATATATAAAAAACAGTGTTTCAGAACACCACCTACTCTTCCACCCTATCTCTCTCTCTCTCTCTCTCTCTCTCTCTCTCTCTCTGTTCTTGTGAGGGTACAGATGAAGTGAGAAAGTTACAAATCATTTTAAAACACATTAATGTTTGCGACGGTCACACCCTATTGTCACCTTCAAATAACGTTCACAGACGTTTGAAATAGCTTGTGCCGATGCCGCTCTGCTGTGCTTCAAAAGTTTTAGGGTCTATATTGCACACAAACTATAATTACATAGGCATAACTAGAGAACACCTAAGGGACCGCACTGTAATTTAAAAAAACAAGGCTTAGTTTGAGAAATGCTGCAAGGTTGTGAGGCGACGTAGAGAACAAGGATTTTGAGGTTAGGAACAATACCAGGGTCTGAGTTACACTAGAGAACATTAACAAAAAAAAACTACAACAGGCTGAAAATAAATAAAAACATATTTACCGGATTCCTATGGGTATCCTATGGGTATCCTGTGGACTTACAGTGGAACTCCTGTTACAAAGGGGGCAGGACTGTCGGGTCTTCTGGGGGCTGTGATTTCAAGCCCTGAGTTAAACACAAAAACATAATTACATTTAGGCATAACTAGAGAAAGCATAGGGGTCTGATCTGTAGTTAGAGAAACAAGGACCGGGTTTAAGGTCATTGCCAACTAAACCATAGGTCTCTGAAAAGTTTAAAAACTGTGAACAATGTCGCTGTATCAGACACCCATCACCGCTTAAATAAAATACCTGTGGGAGAAAACACAGTGCAAATATGTAAACCATGTTGATATTGGCACCCCCTAGTGCCCCATAAGAAAATGACACTGGGCACTTTACATTTTGCATTGAAATACACAGATATATAAAATACAGTCTACCGTTACACACATCACCGCCTAAATTAAATAGCTGGGATGAAAACACAATGAGACAGTGTAAATGCTACAGATAATGACACCCCCTAGTGGCCCATAAGAAAATGACACTGGGCACGTTGCATTTTACATTGAAATACACAGGTATATAAAATATAGTCTACCGTTACACACATCATCCCTAGATAAACTAGCTGGGGTGAAAACACATTGAGACAGTGTAAATGCTGCAGATAATGACGCCATCTAGTGCCTCATCAAAGAAAGACATTGGGCACATTACATTTTGCAATGACATAAACAAATATATAAAATACAGTCTACCGTTACACACATCATCCCTAGATAAACTAGCTGGGGGTGAAAACACATTTCTCAATGACTGCCCAAATTCCAGCTAAAATGTTTTTTCACCTATAACTCCAATGGTCTCCTCGTTTGCGTCTTGGTCGGGGAATAAGTCCGTAAATTGTTCCGTCTGAAAAGTCACCATAAACAAATCCACAGTTGCAAAAAGCAGATCTCCGTTTAACAAAAGTCAGTGGTTCAGCTTCTGTTGGCCTTTCCCAAACAAATCCACAAAGCCCAGATCCAAACAGTCAGTAATATTTTCCACACAACAGCACGTCAGCCAGTAGACCAGTCAGCCTCGAGTGAAACCAGCATGAGATTTAGGGCTCGCTGTTTTTATCTAAGCTTCAAATTTCCCAGGCCCTGTCATATGATGATGTCAGTTTCTGTAGGAATGTAAAGAATTTTGGTAAATAAATAACTGTCTCTCTGCTTCAAGGTGGGTTCTTGCGCAGAGCACATTTTAGACAGGGCTTTGTAAACACTCACTGTAAATAAATAACTGTCTCACTCACTCTCTGTTACAAAGTGAGACCTTGTCACATGTTTACTTCAGGCTTACTGATTTCAGGCTTACTGAGAATGATTGTGAAGCGAGTAAAACATCTATTTTTACACAATGGCCCAAGGACGCTGTTTGTTTTGAGTCCCCACTGTGCCTTGCTTACACAATGGCTCAGTTAATAAACAACTTATATGGGTTGTGGTCCTGGAATCTAAGCCTTGAGTCTACCTGGGAGAGTAAAACATCTAATAGCACTTTTTTTCTGTGCCACGTGCAGTGAGCTGCATTTTAACTAGTTATAAAAGGTCCTTACACGTTAAATTAAACCACATGCACTATGAATCACACTAATACAAGAGATCGCTTTTGATACACCTTTTGATATCAGACAATCCTAGCAACAACGCGTCACTATAAAATACCGAGCATTCCTGATGGAGATCAAAAAGTGGCGGGGCTTAAGGGTCATGACCCTGTTACCGATCAACTATAAAAGGGGCGGGGCTTAAGGGTCATAAACCTGTCAAAATGAGTTTGATGATTGGGCTCCCCTTTTACTACTAGTATGCTAGATGGCTTTTGCTTGCCTAGAGACGACAGGGCGAGCACGGGACCTATACTCTATTTAGAGAGAAGCAAAGGTTTAGACAGTCAATCTCAAAACAGTTACGATGGTCATAACTTTGTGCCAGGTGGTACAAGAGCTTTTATTGTCCAAGACTAAGTGATATTTTGTAGCTTGTTCCTCTCCCCAGAGGTTGTACTGGACATAGACTTCTTTTCGCCCAACCCAAAAAATTTGCTACTGTACATTACAAAATGATTGTCCAACTTTTTCTTTTTTAGCACTTCTTTTATTATCTTGTCACCGAATTCTGCTGTGACTTCACACTAGGAATACGTGACTGACGGTTGCCCGTTTTTTCTTTTTAAAGATAAAGGAATTGAGGCGCGATTCAAACAGCTTAGTATGATATGGTATGGTATGATGGGGTTTTTGGTAGGGCGCGTTCTTACCACTACTGCAGTCTCGTTTCGCCACGAATCAGGGCGGGGTCTACCCTGACTCGATTTCCAGGAGTCGATGCCCCTTTTTCCCAGCACTGGGTATTATATGGTTTCATTGTGAACGGCAGAGTGGCCCAAACACAGTTCCTTGCGTAAGGGTGCGCTATACAGTTGGCCGTTCATTGCATCCACTAAGCAATCAAAACCACTT
>JAXIUS010000069.1:0-11921 GCA_035593325.1 Pseudotriton montanus
CGGCTGAATATGGCACCGGACCATCAGACAAAGCAGGTGAGTGCATACGTATGTCAGCTATCACTGTATGCGGGGGGAGGCCAATGTCAGCCATTGTAGACCCACACAAAAATATTAAACTGTCAGAAAGTCTGCACATATGCAAGTGTCACAAGAAGTGAAATGCACAACCTGCTCTCACACATTGCAGACGCCGAGCAGGTGACTCACACAGGGCCATCATGACCATAGGGTATGACGTACCAGCATGTCCCCATCAACATGTGCCAGCCACTACACGGAATACCAGCCAGTAGTCAGCGGAGGCAGATAGAGGGGATGGCAGCCCATATTGGGGGAGGGGGGGATGTCCCAGTGTGCCCTGAAAGCGCACCAAACTCCATCAACAGTCCTGCCACTGAGAGGGGGTGTACCTGAGATGTCCTGGAGTGTAGTGGAGTGATGCAGAGGGCAACGTCGCAGTGTCATGTGATGTGCGTATGGCTGTACGACATACAAGATGCCCATCAGCCCACCAGGTCCCTCCCAAATAGTTGCAAGCCGTGTACGGGACACGTACCAAGAGAGGAGCAAAACTGGCCCGCTGCATGAAAGCATGTACCACCCACCTGGGGGGCTGTTGCCCAGTTGGAGTTGGGCAGGTAGGCAGACAGAGGGAGATGTGCACAAGCAAGTACACCGGAGGAGGAAATGGTGGCTTCGGGGGTGATATCTCAAGCCATGTACCCCGTAGACGCACAAAGTGTGCCCGCTGTATGTGAGTGGGGTATGTCAGATGTCTGAATACTCCCATACGATGATGCACCCATGTCATAGGACTTGCAAGATGTCCCCCGACCCTGGCAAATCATCTGCCATGATGGTGATGCATGTCGTTGGAGCCACATACCCTAAGACATGGCCCTGCATCAAAATACCAAGTGAACATCCCAACGCACAATAGAGGCCAATACAATCGGCCCCACATGACTGTGTCAATTGCAAAATCGCAGATACACCTCCGCCGACCTGCAATGGGCCCCCCTCTCCCTATGGTCCCGTCACCATCCCTGAATTCGTAATTGGAATTGTACCCATGTCGATCACCCCCGCACCCCTCCTATAGGGAGTCACTGGCCACAACGGGACAAAACATGATCCCCCCTACAGGTCAGAGCCACCATGGTACTTGCCACTTCATGCAGTCGTGCTGTCGGCACCACTGATTACGCCTCTCCCGGGACGTACCAACAGACCAACACATGCTATGCGTGGAGGGAGTCTGAGTCAGCTGCTGAATTAAGTCAATGACGGTGCTCGCTGATGGTCTGGCTGAGATAGTGCTGCACACAATGCGTACGACCCCCCAATCCCATTGGCACAGATCAGAGATGAAAGATGAAATGGGCACTTAACGCATCTTGGCCTAAACAATTACAAAAGCCATACCATCTCCCAATGCCCTACTGTGCCACATATGTACATGCCAAAGCATGATAAATGTGTGGCGTGGTTCACTGCCCTACATCTCATAGCATACATATGGTCATGTACACGCAACCTATTAACCATTGCAGATTAGACATCAAGAAAATGCACATCTCATCCCCACATGAACAACACTCCTGTCGACATCATGTGGGGTGTAGGGCAGTCCATGTGGGGATATGATGTACATTGTCTGTATGGCCATTCATCAATTGCAAATAGGTTGCGTGCACATAGACATTTGCGCAGTAGGAGATGTACCGCAGAGCACTACGGTGCACATGTATCAAGCTTTCGTATCAACACATGAGGCACAGTAGGGCATTAGGAGATGACATGCGTACATAATTCCTGCAGTGTTCCTATCACATTTGTCATGGACATGATGTATTACGTTCCCATTTCATGTATCATCTCAGATCTGTTGCAAAGTGATAGGGAGGTCGTAAGCAATGTGTGTGTTATGTGCAGGCGGAGGACTACCGCCCCCTGAACCGGCATCACACATAAGAGAGCGTGAGATACTCCAGAACACCATGAGGTATTGCCATCTGTGGGCCTGCTGTTGGAGAAAATACCCAAACAGTGACACAGTGCAGTCTCCTCCCTGTAGATATATGTGCAACAACACAATAATTATCATTAGCCGAAGCATTGGCATGTCTGACAGCATTGGCATCTCAGTGGGAGTGCATTGTCACCAATTCGCAACATACCACTACAAAAACCAGATATCATGGTGCCTCATTGAATGTCATTGCACATACTTCACCTTTAGCCCCCATAGTCAAAATGGCCGCACATCCGCTCAGAGGTACGGATGCATGGAAATCCCTGTATCGATGTGCCTTAGGTAAACCATTAGAATTGGACAGATCTTGAGTGGCATTCAGTCGCAGATCCTGTACAGATGCAATTACCCCCGTCCCCCTTCCTCGTCATGGACAATATCTATCAGGTCCACAACCTCCCCCAGACAGACTAATGCCATAGCAAAAGTGAATGTATTCTGTCGCTACCGCCTCCCCTATCCCTCCCATAAAGGGAGGCCCAGCCCACAACCGCACCCATTCCCTTCCTGTCCCCTACGGTCACAGGCGTGTGCATCCTACTGTGTGGCTGGGGCTTGCTGGAGCAGCGCAGTAGCCTGGTATCTGTGGGCAGGCGGTGGTAGGGGCTGCTGGAGAGCCCCTTTGTCCTCCCTGCCATTGATGCCTCCGCCTAACCGTTTCCGTGCACGATGGGCCGGGGATGTGGTGGGTGTCATGCATCCAGCCTGCTGGCTGGTGCGCCTAAGCCGCCGGCGGCGGGGCTGGTTCCATGTGCCGCTGCTTCGCACAGACCTTTTGGCTATTGCCTGCCGCACCTTGGCGTGTTGGTGGCGCTGGCCGGGACTCTAACCTGCCTTGCCTCGGGGTCCTGCCATGTCAGTCTGCAGTGGGCTGATCGTTGTCTGCCGCGTGCCCTGCCCTGGTCCTGTCCCGCAGGAATCTGGTGGTGGCTGGTGGGTGCAGGTGAGTGGTGTATGTCCCTGAAGTCCTGCCGGGTGCCTTCCCACTGCGTCAGCTGTGCTGGCTACCTTAGGGTGGGCGGAGCTGTCCTGTGCGGCCTGCCGCTTATTAGAGGTGCCTCGTGGTATTGAGCCCGGCACCGGTCGCCTTGGCCATGGCATTGCGGGTCCCTTACGGCCTGGGTCCGGCTGCCGGGAGTCCTGTGTGACCCTGTGTGTGGAGACGGGTGTTGGGCTGGCTCCCCTGTGCTGGGCGCTGGGAACAACCATGCCTGGCCCCGTCGGGCACCCATGTGACTCAATATCCTTGTGTCACCCATAGGCCCCGCGTTGGTGTACTTGATATACTGACAGCAGTACTGCAAACATACATTGTACCAGGTTCTGGATCCATTGTACGTGGCCCGACTGTCCCGCTGGTACACCTGTTCTTGATGGCCAGTGTTGTGAACAGCGTTCTGTGGCGGGCAGCCTGGCGCTTCGAGGTGTGAGGCTGCGGTGTGCATTGTCTGCCATCCCTACCTTTGGTTGAATCACAATCAATCATTCTCACCCTTGGCTGCTGCTGCAGCCAAACTGCCTGCTCGGTTTCCATGCACATTTCCATCCATGTTGAGACATGGCATGTTACAAAGAGCATGCTGTGCTGCAGCTGTGCCATTCCATTCTTGTGAGCAGACTGTGCACGGAGTATAGGACGTGCAGTATCAGGTCCTATGACCGAGTGCAGTATGGCACATGTCCGCCAGTGCCATTGATGGTGTAGCTCTGCTGACCTGTGTCCCGTGCAACAAGGATGGTGTGTGTGTGTACGCACTGCAGCGTGCTATGTCTACAGGTGTCCATTCCATTGAATGCTGCACCATGCTCTGTGCATATGGAGCCAGTACGGCTCTACACCAGCAAACGGCACATTTGCACGCGTCTCTGCTCTGTCCTGCTGTTGTCTACTGCGTACTTCTGTCCCTACAGGGCCAGGAACGGCGCTTGGCTGTCTCTGTGGTACCTGGTGTTGGGGGTCGCATTACCGGCAGGCCCATCTCAGCCTTTGGTCCTCCAAGCTCGCTGCTGTGACTGCAACATGGTGGGTCATGCCTGCCATTGTTCTGTTAGTGCTTGGCTGCCTGTGGCCTTGTTGCACGGATGGTTACCTTGCCTTGCCTCACTGTTTTCCTGCGGTGCACTGTGAAATGTGTCATTGGGCTGCCGTCTGCCTTCTCCTTTCTGTTTCACAGCTGATCAGACATGTTCATTATGGCTGTTGCCTGCTTCTCGCCGCCTGGGTCGTCCACTTGGCCGGCCTGATGGGACATCGACTTGGGGCTTGTCTCTGCTGTCTGTGCGCAGCCTGCTGTGTGGGTTTTGTGGTCCGGCGGTCTCAGCTCGGCTATTCCTCCCTCCGAGTTGCTGCCTTGAGTCCCATGCTGTGAGATACTGGGGACTACTGTCCTTCGGTGCTCTGGGTCCCATGGGTGTGTGGGGCTGTCTGTAGACTGTGTTTGGTGACCCTTGTACGTTGTGGGTCCTCAGCTGTATTGGTGTGCGAGCCCCCGTGGTTTGCCTTTGCGGATGTGCATTTATGTACTTGTTAGGCAGTCCGTTTGTTTGTGGCCCGCTCTGTTTTTTGACTGCCTGTACCCCATCCCTGTGCCCTGCTGAGGATTGGCCTAGGGGGCCGAGAGTGCTACAGGGAGTATGTGTCGTGTGCTTGGGTACAAGCCAGAGGGGAGGGGGGTCCTCCTCTGTATTTACCCTTCCTGTGTGCTGTGCCTAGCCGAGTGCTGCAACTTGTTTGGTTTGTTCCCTGCCATGGGCTGTGGCAGCACCAGCCAGCCTGGTGCACTGGGGGCTATCACACCTTCACTGAGGCATGTTCCCTTTTGAACATGCCCCCCCTCAGGTGTGGTTTTGTTTGGGGGGAGTGTTGCTAGGCGGGGAGGGTGGACCATATGTACCGGAAGCCTGAGCGGGAACCCTGGACCCCCCCTCCCTGCTTGCATGGAGTCACCCACCTGGAGCATGTCTGCTTTTGGGGTCTGATGGTGTGCAGGTCTGTTGGCTTGGATAGTTGTTTTCTCCCTGCCATTTGCAATGCTGCCTTTTGGTGGTCCTTGGACTGGCCTGCCCGCGGTCCACTCGTTCTGCTGGCCTCTCCTTTGCTGTTCTGGGTCTGCCACACTGTCCTGGTGTTGCGGTGGTGCAGCCGACAACTGTGTGGTGCCTGCTTGATGTATTCGTGATCTTGGGATGGCATGTTGTTCGCCATTGGTCGCTCTTTTGCAATCCTCCAGGGGGTTGGTGATGTGAGTTTGACTGTTGGCATGGCCGCCTCGGCTTGTCCTCCTTCGGTGGTGGATGTCCTTGATGCCCCGGAGTGGGTTCTGGTGCCCTCGGATGTTTGGGGACTCTGTTTCCTGTGGGGTTGGTGCACTCTGTTGGCATGGTGTTGTGCCAAAGGGCCTGTTGGGCCTCTGAGTGTCTCCTGCTGTGGCGTGTTCGGTCACGCCGGGTGTTCCTGGGCCCTCTGTCGCCTTGGTTGGCGTTGCTCGGGGTTTCCCTTCTCTATGGGTGTCGGGTGGTTCTGCCTTCTGAAGGTGCGTCTGTCTATCACCTACCTGGTAAGGTCAGCTTGCCCTTCTCTATGTCCTGTCACACTCATGCAGGGTGTTGCCCTTCTACGTGTTGGGCTTGGCTCTTCCATTTGCCACTCTTCCTCTCCCCTCGTTTACTTGGCCTCCTGGGGTACTTGCCTGTGTTGGTGCTTGTCTGTGTTGAGCTTGGTCTTCCATTTGGGCTGTTTCGCCAAGGTAAGTGCCGGGCCCCTGTTCGTCCTTGACCTTTGGCCTGTTTTGTGCTCGGTCTCCTCTGCGGCCCTTGCGGGGGGTTGGTCGGGGCTGGCATTATTGCGTCCTGCAACACCTGTTGGTTGGCTCGCCTTGCTGGCCGCTTGTTCCTGCCACCTGTTCATGCCACTAGATGCGGGATAGGATCCCGGCGGGTCCTCACGGTCCGTTCAGTGGTCATTACGTTGAGACCCGGATCTGCTTGTTTGGGGTCGTGGCCTGTCCAGCTGTTTGTGCATTTGCTTTGACCAGTGCTCTTGGCTCAGCCAGTTGTGCGCTCGCTTCTGCTTTCTGTGTGTTGGCTGCTGCTGCTGCTTGGCATCCAGGCAGGGCTTGTTCAGCTCGGCTGTCCTCCCTATTTTGTGAGATGGTGGTATCTTCTGCTGTGGCCCTTGGCTCCTGGGTTGGTTTGTGGTGTCAGCTCTCTGGCAGGTGCACTGGCTGTATGAGGTTCTTGGTTCTTCGTTGGTCTCCCGTGGCCTTGCGGGGGTGCTTGCTCCGTCAGTCTTGGGCCCGCCTTCTTCTTAGCGGGTTAACCTACTGTTGTCATCTGTCCTTGTGTGGTTCTCCTTGGCCTCCTGTTACTCTGTGGTTGGTGCTGGGTCCCCTGCATGCGGATGGCAGACAGTTTCTACTGTGTTCTGGTGGTGGCCTCTGTTGTGCTCAGTCGTCCTCCTTTTGGTTTTGGACTGTCTCTTTTTATTTTCTGTGGACGTGCCTTCTGGCCATTCCCTGACGCCCCCGTGAGGTTTTTTTGGCCCCTTTGGAGGCCTATGCAGTGGCACCGCTGACAGATAGGGCATGGGAACCGGACAGGTGCAAGTGCACAGGGGCGTAGCAGGGTCCAAATGCAACAACACCACTGGCAGCATGAGTATGCCTGTCAAGGCCTCAACACCCACATGGTGCAACGTGCCATGATGGCCCCAACATCATCATACATGTCCTCATCCCTGCCCACTGCTGCTGTACTGCAGCATGGCGAACATTTGTATAGCACGATGTGGTGGGCAGTCACACTGGCCATTGGTGTGTCACGGCGAGTTTAATGACATGGCACGACATGGCTGTATGCACATGTGCATATTGGCTTTGTGACAACACAGCCACATGGCATTCACATTCTCCCGGGAGTTTTGACTGTGGGGACATACATCATGTGCAGTGTGTACTCAGGCATTTGTCAATTCCATGTGCATGTCACCATGTATTTACTGCATCCAATTGATGTAGATCCCGCAATCAGACGTATTGAAATCTGTACAATTATGTGCGCAACCTAGATGTTGTGTACATGTGATGCTATGCAGGATACTGGCAGCAATATGTGACCTGTTGTAACACTCACATCCCTACAGGTCCATCCCATGCGCACCCTGGAGGGAAGAGAGGCAAGCAGAGCCAGGATGCAGCACATGAGGACTACGAAGGCCCCCACCCACGGACTGGTGCCATCCGTAAGCGCCAACGTGTCACACCACTGCCACCAGATCCCGACACTGATGGAGGAGGGCACACACTAAAAAGGGTCCCGAAGGACAGGCAGGCAGATGGACAACCGGCACCCAAGGAGAGGCAGGCAGAGAAGCAAGCGCTTCCAACTGAAAAGCAGGCGGCCAAAGAACCACTGCCAAGACATCAGCAGGCGGAGAAGCAACCGCTGGCTAAGGGGAAAGGGGCGGAGAGGCATCCACTGCCAAAGGATACACAGGCGGAGAAACAACCAGCGGGAAAGGCCAAAGAGGCAGACACACAACCGGTGGGAAGGCCCAAAGAGGCAGACACACAACCGGCGGCAAAGGTTGTGCAGGCTCCAGCTCACCCACCTGTAGGACTGGAGGAGCAGGCGACAGAACGAGAGGCATGCAAGGGACAGCACCCTGACAGTGTCATGACGAAGGGCGGACAACGGCTGCCAGTGCATCAGCTCACCCCGGCGGAGGAGGCATACTATGCGGCAGAAGGTGGTCTGCAAGCCCTGGACCTATCACGGTCACCATCACCACATTCAGAGGCCTCCATCTCACTCCCAGATCTGTCACCCCTCCACACCCCCACACCACCGGGATCCATGTCACCCCCTGGGCCACGACGTCCGGCAGATGATGATGTGGTGCCTCCACATCGGCCATCACCTCAGATCCCCTCTCTGAGAGACACCATGCAGGAGGTGCTGGATCGACTGGCCAGATTGGAGGTGCAGGATGTGACTCCCTCCCCATACGAGCAGGATGTGTTGAGGGCACATGAGGAGCAGGCGGAGGCGACGAGGCTAATTTCCCTTCTTGCACAGGACTTTGCCTTCAGTGATTTAACTACACAGCTGAAGGAGGCCAATAACATCCAATTGAGGCAACTGGTGCATGATGAGGCTGAGGGAGTGCGCCGGAAGGAGCAGTCGCGTAAGGAACAGGCAGCCATGGAAGGGATGACAAGTGCCATGAGGGACCTGCAGCTCACCATTGACCGTCAGTGCAGTGCACTCACAGCGGCCATCACTGTGCAGGGAACAGCAATGACAGTGGCCCTGAACAACATCACAGCCGCCATAGACCGGGCCGCTGTGTCTGTTGGTCAACACACAGGGGTGGAGACTGCCTCATCAGCATCCACCAGCGGCACAGGGGCCACATATTCTGTGCCATCAAGTCCGACAGCAGACTTGCGTCGTCCCACTGGCAGGAGAGGACGGGGACATAGGAAGTGATCAATGGGTTGTTGGTTGCTGCCATGGGTGATGGGGGTTGTTGTTGTTGGGGATAGGGCTGGCACCATGGGAGTTGTGTTCACAGTCGTTGGCCTACAGTTGATTAGATGTGTGACATGTGTTTCCAATGTCATCTGTTCACATATAAAGTGATCCACAATGCAGACTTGAGTGTGTGATACGTGATTTATTCAGTTATCATGTGATGGATGTGTATGTGGTGCATGTGATGTCGATTTCGTGTGGTTCCTTCATCGAGTGAAGTAGTTCCTAATGATCTCGGCACGTACACGTGCCCCTGTGTGCATGCGTCTCCCATCCCCATCTTGTGCTACATCATCATCCTCATCTTCATCATCACTGGAGCTCTCATCAATCATGTCGGCAGGATCTGGTAGTCGACGGCGAATGGCAATGTTGTGGAACATGGCACACAGCACCACTATGTCTCCAACTTTGGCTGGTCGATATTTCAATGCCCCTCCAGTGCGATGTAGACACCTGAACCGACTCTTGAGTAGTCCAAATGTTCTCTCTATGGTATTCCGTGTTGAGATATGTGCTTGATTGTGCCGCTCCTCAGCCAGGGTCTGTGGATTCCGTACTGGCGTCATTAGCCAGGGGAGTAGTGGATAGCCTGAGTCACCTGCAGGGGTAGATGAGAGGTCGTGCTATTACTCATGTGCACTCTGTGCGTGGTCAGTCACATGCATGCTTTCAGTCATGTCCCAGTGTGCATGCGTCACACCCTGTGCACACATGTGGTACTTGCTCCCTGTGCAGTCGGTCTCATGCAGTGACTAGGGGTGCAGACATGCATTATACAGTGCATCTCATCATACCAATGCAGTGCAGTTGGCTCACGTCGGTTTACTAGTGACATTTCAGTGGTATTGTCTGTGCTACCAGCAGGTGCTTTCCCGTGTGCATAGTTGCATGTGAGTCCTTGCGTCATGGGGCCATTAGTGGTGATGTGGTGTGTGTCAGTTAGTGTGATGGAGTTGTATGGGGTTGGCCATGTAGTATACTCACCTAGAAGCCATGTGCGTGGTCCTGCCCTTTCCTCCATGTATGTGTAGAGTCCACTTGCACGCAGTATACGGGCATCATGTGCTGATCCAGGATAGCGTGCACATATCTCTTGGATGCACAGGTCGGCATCACAGACCATTTGAATGTTTAGTGTGTGCTGCATTTTCCGGTTGCGATATTCATCCTCAGCATGTCGGGGTGGCTCAAGTCCGACATGGGTGCAATCGACACAACCTATGATGTTAGGGTAGTGACCAAGCCTGTAGAATTTTGTCTTGGCCTCCATCATGGCCTGGTCATCACGTGGCATGTAGATGTGCTGTCCTGCATTTCTCAGCATGGCACCCAGCACTTGTGTCAGGATGGCACTGAATGTGGGCTGTGCCAGGCCATGGAGCATGCCAACAGTGTGCTGGAAACTGCCTGTTGCACAGAAGTGCAGCACTGCCATGAGCTTGAGTATTGGGGGATTGCAGTCACTATGCGGATGTTTGGTCTGAGTTCACCCTGAATGTCCTGTAGCAGATATGTGATGGCAGCCATGTCCAGGCAGTAGGTCCTCAGTATCTGATGGTCTGTGAGGCCCAGGGGGTTCAGCCGCACTCGCTGGATGTTGGGGTGCCTTTGTCTGGGTGGTGTTGGTTGGGGTGCATCTTCATCATCACCTGCAGGTGGTGGTCCTCCAGGTGGGGGCAGCTGTGCATCATGTTCAGCCCATGCTGCATGTGCTGCAATTCGCATTCCTAGGAGGTTGAAGAGTCGACGGCGATGTTGCCTAGTTGACATCCTGGTGCACAATGTGGCCTATGTAAGTTGTATTGGGTTTTATGTACCTAAGAGCCAGTGTAGTTGTTCTGTCCTCCACCTGGGGAGCAAACTTACTTTTTTGGAGTAGTCTACTCTTTTTCCATGCAGACTTTACTCTTTTTTCAGTCGGACCTCAGGCCGTAATCGGCTGTGATCTACGCTTTTTTTGACGTGAGTAAAGTATGCATTTTTAAGAGTAGAGTCCGCACGGACATTCGCATGATGCATAATCAATTGTACTGGGAATTTGGGCGGACTGCACTCATTTTTCGATCGGAGTGGCAAAACGCACTACTCATAATCAGCACCTTAGTTTTTAAATCATGTCCATCTCACAGTTTATGTAAATGTGAGAACAATGTTGAGTCTCTTTTGCATATAACTGTGTTGTGGCCACTTTATTTGATTCCACGCAGGAAATGGTTGCTGAATTTTTTCAGGTATTTGAATTTTAGACAAATTAAGCCTTCCGCTATTTAACCTGCGGTTGGTGAATATCAAATGTACTGTACAATGTACTTACTTTGCTGTGTATAAGATCCATCAACTAGCACTGCAAAATAATACAAATATTGAGACCTGTTCATTAGTAAAAATCAGGTGGTTTTTATTTTAAATATATGCATAAGTCTTTTAACCAATGTTCGTTAACTAGATTTTAATTTTACTGTACTTTTTTTCAACTATATTTGTATGTGATAATGATTGTATTCTCCCTTTGTGGAAATGCTTATTTTTGAATTTTACTTACTAAGTCGGGGTAGATGATGTATGTTAACATTGTGTTTTATTTGTTAACCAGGACTCTGAAGAACGCAGTCAATGCGATTCTGATTGAGAATGATGAGCGCCCCCTGCGAGAGATACAACACCTGCTCTGGATGTGGTACGGCATCAAGATTGGGTGCAACACAGCCAGGAAGGCCAGAAACAATGCAGAATGGGCATGGGGATGAATGAGGTTAACTCTACTATGGATGCATAATGATAATATGCATTGAAATGAAAGCATGCACTATCCACGCTTGGTAATCTTATTACCATTGAAGTACACACGCGCACTGGGGGATGTGTTCATTCTGTCTAGCAGCTTACTTTATGGCAAATGTAGTAGATGGAAGAATATGGATTGAAATGAAAGCGTACTCTATGCACGCGTTATGAGTACCATTGAAGCATGCGTGTGCACTGGGGACTGTGGTCATTCTGGCTAGCAGCTTACTGTATGCCAAATGTAGTAGACAGAAGCATATGGGTTGCAACCGAACGGTTCAATATGCACATGTTCTGATTACCATTGAAGCATGTGTGCGCAAAGGGGACTGTGTTCATTCTGGCTAGCAGCTTACTGTATGGCAAATGTAGTAGACAGAAGAATATGGGTTGAAACGAAAGTGTGCACTATCCACGCATTATGATTACCATTGAATAAAATTGCTGGGCATGCTACTGTAACACTGGATGCAATACACTTGCCTAATGGGCTCGTGGGACCACTCCAATGACCCGAGATGTGAACAAGGTGATGCGCCTACAGAATGCCAAGGAATGGATG
>JAXIUS010000070.1:0-11861 GCA_035593325.1 Pseudotriton montanus
AAGATGTTAATTATTTATTGATTTTCAAGAGGCTGCCTTTAAACACTGTCAAACAGTTCAATTTCAATTCTTTATTGTTAACAATTTAAAAATTAACTAACAATTTTGCTCACAAAGTTTACTACATAAAAATAACCATACATCATAATAATCGTATGTAAAATACATTTTTAAAAATAAATTCCCAACTTTAAAAATACACCTTTCATACATTTTACAGTATTTATACACACACTGGCAGACGCTCCTGAGGTCATCAAATCGTATTGACATTGTTTGAATAGATAAATTTTTAGTTAAAAATGTATTTAAAAATCTTTATCTTACATCTATCAAGGAGTTACATTCTAAAAACCAATGAAACAAGGGGGGCGTGGCCGGACTCCGTACATGATCAGACGTGGGGCGCGTTAGCTCCTGCTGATCGCGGCTTTTTTCAAGTTTTTGTAGTGCTGTGGAGATTGACGCTATTCATCACGACGTGGGAGAAGTCCTGGTGCTCCTGGGGTCTGCGTTTTTGTGCATTCTTGTGCTATCTGGAGTCTTGTGGAACGGACAGTCGGTGCTGCGCAATAACCGCATCCGCCATTTTGTTTGGCGGCGGTCACTTGGCACTTCTGTTTGGGGCCTTTGCTCACTTGCGGTGGTTGCGCGTGATGGACCAGAAACAGTCGGAGACGGAGGACGGTGTGACCCGGCGGAAAGCTGTAATTAAAAAGCCGAGGATGGCGGATTCATCTTTCTTCCATCCGCGCAGTGTGAGCGCGGAACGAGTTCCCCTGTCACTGCCTGTTGATCAAACAGTGATGGACCGCCTCTTCGCCAAGTTGGATGCTATTGAATTAAGCATCAAAGTCACTGGTGACAAAGTGGAAGAGCTGTCCACTAAGTTTGATAAGATCCAGTCTCGTGTACAACTGGTGGAAGACACTGTGGAGAAGCAGGAGGGTTTGATTTCTAAAGTGTCTGCACGACTGGATACTGTGGAAGATGTTTCAGCGACGGTGGTTAAAACGTCTGTCCAATTACAAAGGCGTATGGAATCTGTTGAAAATAGCCTTCGGTCCAATAGAGTGCGCCTTTTGGGACTTCCATCTGGGGCTGAGGGAGACGATCCCTTAGCTTTCATCACATCGTGGCTTAATGAAGAGTTGGAGCAGGAGGCAGAGGGTACTTCTTTCTTCTTTGATCTATGTTACCGTCTACAGGACTCAAAATCGCGTAAAACAGCTGCAGAAAATACAGGCCCCACGATGCTGCTTTTTTTTATCAGATATTAGAGAAAGGAACCGGTTTCTGGCAAGTGTGCGAAAAAAGACTGCTGGTGTTACTTTCAGAGGCCATCGAGTCCTTTTCTTTCCGGACTTGTCACCAGAGACTGTTCAAAAGAGGAAATCATTGCAGTCCTTGAAGCAAGGTTTCATCAAAGGTGGTTGGAGAGCCGGGATTTATTATCCCGCTAAATTAAAAGTTTCGCACGATGGGAAAACATTTTTATTTACGGATCCTAGAGATGCAGCTGCTTTGCTCACCAAAGTTAAAGGAACTGTGCACTAGTGCCGTCTGCGTAAAGTTCCACTATAATATACATGATGCTGTCAATTGTGTATTGCTAATTACCCGCATATCGATCCAATTCGTTGAATTGGTTTCAGGATTTTCATGTACGTAGTTTTGCCATGCTTATTTGATTGTGACTACTAACTGACTTACTTTGTCATTTTATTTGTCATCTGTGCCCCCTACATACACGAACTGTGTTCTTTCTGTTCTCCATTGGTGTTCATGATTCCTGGATATTTTTTGAGCTCTTTTGAATATTGTCAATACGGAGTTGGTGTTTACTATTGTATAACTGTATGATTGTAAAATGCCCAATAAATATATTTAGAAAAAAAAAACATGCAAAGGTTTGTATTCAATGTAAAGCTCACTGTGGCCAAAAGTAAGGTGGTGGCAGATTGTCTTTCTCCACTACCAATTAGGGAGGACGGCTCTGATAGTCATGTTATGTTATGTTATGTTGCTGGATTTCTTGTATGGCGCGTCTCACCACATGTGCCGTACCGTAGCACCACGGACTGAGGCGGGGTCTACCTCAGTCCGATTTTCGCTGTTCCGACACCCCCTTTTCCCAGTGCTTGGGTTTTATATGTGCTTTGGGGGCTCGCAAGGCTTGGGTGTCAGCGACATGCTCCTCCCCACTAAATACTTGCCCTTTTCCATTAATTTATATCAGGATTATTTATCCATCTTTGTATATGGATGTCATTCTATGTGTTGTGCTCCCCCTATAATGTTCTTTTTTTATTTATTTTTTACAGTCTTCAGAATGCAACCAACAACGAGGAGGAAAACTCATTTACTGAGCTTCTGATGACCCAGCTCACTCCAAAAGGAAATTTCCGTTGTGATGCCTCATCATCAGACCAACCACCTTGATATTATGGTGGAAAGCAAGAAATCTTAAGCCATTCAATTCATAAACGATTCAAGATCAATCCATAATTTTTTAACAATATCGATATTATATACACTCTTTTTTTTATTGTTATTTTGGATCGCACTGAAAATTCTTGAGGTCCAGTCAGTAATATCAGGAGGCTCTACCTGTATCCACTTTTTCATAATACAACACTGTGCTAATATAATTAGATAAAAAATAAGTCTCGTTATATGACCTGAGCCCTCGCCAGCAATACCCAATACTATTAACTCATTGGTTAATGTGAAACCCCTATCAATCCTTCCTTTAATTCTGTTCTCTACCTCATCCCAAAAGATCCGCAATGAATCACACTGATATAACATATGCAACAAGTTCGCGTTAACTAACCCGCACCTGCTGCATGATTTAGGGAGCGTAGAGAATTTACCAATTTTTTCCGGCGTAAAATACAAATTAAACAAGGTATAAAAATGATTCTTTTTCAGATACGAGGTGTCCAATACCTGATGCATCAATTGAAGACTCATTGACCAAACAGAATCTGAAATTACATAACCCAGCTGTTCAGACTGTTTCTCCCTGATTAATTCATCGCTAACCTGCCGGGCCTCCATAACCCAGGTATAGAAAATTGAGGTGAAATGGGTGCTGACTTTAACAGTATGCAACTTCTCTTCTAAATCTATAAAAGCATGGTCCCAGCCCCATGCCATTACATCTCTTCCCAAATTAACTAATTGCAGATACTTAAATGTAGTAAGCATGTTTCCGGAAATTGTCTGTAGCTCCTGTTTAGACCTAAGATTTTGATTGGGAAATATGTCCCGGAGATGAATAAAGGATGGAGAATGAAGCGGGGTAGCTAATCTATCCGAAAAAATATGTAAAGTGTTGATATTCCTCCAAATTGGCATAAACCCTGAAAATTTCGGGAAATGAAATACTCTCTGTATATTCTTCCATACTTCCCGCCAAATTTTGACAGTCTTCAGTCTTACTTTCTTAAAGAATCTGGGGTCGTTAAATTTGTACAGAAGCCCATGTCTTGAAACCGGAAAAATCAATTTCTCAATGAATGAGACCACCACATCATCCATTGAAAATTCAACTTCAGATAGCAATGGTGTTAGATATTTTAACTGCGCCGACCAATAATATGCTTGTAAATCAGGGAGGGCCCATCCACCCTTGTTTAGCGATCGCGTCAGTTTTTTCCAGGTAATTCTCGGGCTCTTATATGCCCATATAAAGCTGGTAAACATACCCTGGATCTTCTTTAAAAAACTGGGCTTTAACCAGACTACCAAATTTTCAAAGAAAAAATTAAACCTTGGTAGTAAAACCATTTTAATTATATTAATTCGACCAATAAATGAAAGAGGTAAGTTATTCCACTTGGTCAATTTAAGTCTAACCGTCTTGACTAGAGGGGCGAAATTTAAGGTTTCAGAATCTTCAACCTTCTCGCTTATACGTATTCCCAAGTACCTAATCTGTTTTTTCTGATAATTTAGATTGAAATTCGAGTTCCAAAGCATAGCTTCGGTTTTATCGACATTGATCTTGTAGCCAGAGACTAATCCGAAGTTGACCATCATCGGCTGGACATACTGCTGCAAAGATTCAGGAGAGGAAGAATATAGTATAAGATCGTCTGCATATAATTTTATTTTAGAAGTCAAACCTCTTCCCACAAAAGGGGGGATGTCAACACATCCCCTTAATTTGACTGCCAGGGGTTCTATGCACAAAGCAAAGAGGAGAGGGGACAATGGACATCCCTGCCTAGTCCCACGATATATCTCAACCTTTCCTGAGATTTCACCGTTTACTAAAATTTGGGCTGTGGGGCGACTGTACAAAGCTGAGATACCTTTCCTATAGATGGGACCTATCCCTACAATTTCCAACACCCTGTGCATAAAACCCCAGTTGACCCTATCGAAAGCCTTCTCAGCATCAAATGTCATGATAGCTAGGGGTAACTTTTCCGACATTGCGATATCAATATTATATTGTAACAGGTGGGTTAAGACCGTGAGGTTCCTACCTGGAATAAACCCCTGCTGATCTATGTGTATGATATCACCTATAACAGCACTCAGTCTATTAGCCAGGATCTTTGCATACAATTTATGGTCTGCATTTAACAATGATATCGGTCTATAAGACCCCGGAAGTGTAGGATCCTTCCCTTCCTTCAATATCAGGGTGATATAGGAGGACTCCCATGATTTCGGGCATATGCCATTGCTAAGTGTACCATTAAATACTTCTACTAAGATAGGCGCCAAGACATCCACATTTATCTTATACCATTCCGAGGGGATGCCATCAGTCCCTGCTGCTTTCCCATTTTTTAAACCTAGTATTGTAGTTTGAACTTCATCTAAACTGACCGGAATATCTAACTGAGTGACCGCTATCTCTGATAGTACCGGAAGATCAAGTCTAGAGAGAAATTCATCAATAGCCTCCCTAGATGGATTCAAGTCGTCACTATATAACGTCCCGTAAAAGTCTGTGAAACAAAGTAGGATTTCTTCTGTGGAACTGACTACTGGGGAGTTTAGGTCTTTCCTCAATTCCAAAATTCTAGCTCTAGTCTGGTCCGTTTTGAGTTGCCAGGCCAAGATTTTACCACACCTCTCACCCTCCTCCAATCTATGAATATGGTCAGATTCATAGATACCTCTTCTGTTTTCACCAAGTAGAGAGCAAATCTCGACCTGCAATTCTTTCATCATGTCCTCTTCCCCCCCTATAGGATTATTAGACATTTGTATTCATAGCTGTCTTAGGGTTTTAGATAACCCACTAAGTTTCTCCCTCCTGACCCTATGCCTCCTAGCTTCTTCAGAAATGTTCCAGCCCCTAACTGTGGCCTTCAATGCATCCCAGACTATGCCTAATTCTGCTGTGTCCTTATTGATTAACCAGAAGTCCAAAATTAACTCAGAGTAAGTCAAGATATTACATTGCTTGCTCAAGCTCGTCCTGTCCATCTGCCACCTTTTGTTCTTAGGGGAACGAGTTACGCTCAGGGTCATAAAAACCGGATTGTGATCTGATATAACCCTTGGGTCTATATAACATTGATTGCATCTTCCTTCTAACCTGTAATCCAGCAAGAAAAAGTCCAGTCTAGAGGATTGCTTATGAACCCCCGAAAAAAAGGTGTACTCAGATTCAAGGGGGTGCAGCTTTCTCCAAATATCGCACAGTCCCAGATCGTGTATTAATTGTTGTAACATCCTACGTGACTTGGGAAGATTCTGTCTGTTATGGTGAGACGTCTTATCTTTACGATTATTCAAAATGACGTTAAAATCTCCTCCCAGAATAACCTTACCTGTTTTACCCAATAAAACTGTCATCATTTCCTTAAATATTTGGGGCTCATCAAAGTTAGATCCGTAAACGGACCCAAGCACTACACGTTCCCCATTAATAGTTGATTCGAGAATAACCCACCTTCCTGCATTGTCCCCTTGACATGAAATTACCTCAATGGACATCCCCTCCTTAATTAAGATAGCCGTTCCTCTTGTGATCCCTGAAAAATTTGAGGTATAAATTCTGCCCCGCCACAATTTAGTCTGCACAGTAATTGCTTCTGAGTCTGATAAGTGTGTTTCCTGAATAAACACAATGTCTGCATTTACCCCCTGAAGCCAATCCTTAAATTTCAACTGTTTGGACTTCTCCCTGATGCCATTTATATTGATTGAGACAATCCTAAGATCCCCCATCATGATCTATTATTCTTCGACTTGCCAATATTAATGTTATGCCTCCACCCAAACTTAAGACGAAAACCAAGCAAACTCCCTTACTCTCCATTTTAAAAAGAAACATTTTTTGTATTTTTATCCTATTTTGAGAAATTTTTAATATGTATTTTTGAGCTGTTTTGTGTAACAATCCTCTTGCTGGCTGCTGTGTCTGTGTTTTAATAAGAAAGTTGCTCTCCCCCTTCCCTTTACCCTTAATAACCCCTCTTCCTCCCGTTACCCTTCCCCCCACCCATCCCTCCATACCCTTTCGCATGACCTTTATAGGTTCTCTGCTATCCCAACCGGGATGTCAATGTCTAGCAATAAAATACCATTCCACCCCTAACTGTGTACTGTACTATATACTGTGTAAATGTGCTTCCCTATACAAGTCAGCGTGCCTTATCCCTCTTTATAAACATTTGTTAAAGCTGTCAACCAGAGATTTGCCCCAGGTATTTTTCCGCCTCTTCCACGGAATTACACATTGTAGTGCGCCCGTTCAATATCACTTTGAGCTTGGCTGGGTCTTGCAGAAAAACCACTGCGCCCTTGGCCTGGAATTTTTCAAAGAAAGGCTTCAGCTTCCAGCGCAGTTCTAAAGCTTCTTTGGTCAAATCTGCTCTTGAGAAAATGCTCATCCCATTCCAAAGTCTTGGGTTATTTGCCTTCAACAAGGCCATTACAGCGTCTCTACACAATATGTTTTGAAAATATATAATAAATGGGCGATCCTCACGTGAATTTTTCCTCCTCCGCCAAGGATAGCGGTGTGCATTAAAAATTTCCAATTTAAAGTCCCAATTACTCAGTTCGGGAAGAGTTTCAGTGAGGACCTGAGCGACAAACTCTCTTTGGATATTCCTGACCTCGGCTGTCACTGTCCCCGGATCGCTGCCCTGCTCCTCTGTACCTTCCTTAATTCCAAAGAGTTTAATGTTGGCACGCCTGGATTTGTTTTCCAACTCCAATATACGAAGTTTCACTACTGTCGCTTCATGCTCTTGAAAAGATAATCTTTCTGCATTACTACTGGAAACCGTCTCGACCTGATTTATCCGTTTCTCCGCCTCCTGCAACCTTTCCAAGGTAGAGGTGATGCTTCCTTCCATACCCTTGATCGCCTCCCGGATTTCTCCTTGACCACTCAAAATGTTGGTCACCTTAGTATTAGACTCTTCCTGAGCCTTGATGAGTCTATTCAGCAATGCCATTACTGATGTACTTTCTGCATCCCCGTCCCCATCCACCGGCTCCGCAACTACCATGGCCGTTGCCATTGCCTCTATGTCACAAACTGGTTTTGTCTCAGAGGTACTATCAAACTGGACTGCCTGTGGGATGATGCCCCCAACTATATGGGTAGGGTCCTTCTCAGAGCTTTCCCTGAATTGTCGTTTAAATTCTCTCGTAGCTGTATCGGGGGAGGTATTAGAGCCACTGGAGGAGGAACCACAAGAATTTCCCCGACCCCGACCCCGACGCTGTCTTTTTTTATTAACTATGGAGTGCCATAGACAGCTATCATAAGATTTCAAATCTGGATCGGAGAAAGCTCCGTAGTCATGTGAACCTCCAGTTTTCAACTGACTGAATACATTCCCTTTCTTACTGAAATTCTCTACTTCAGTATCTACAACAGCATCTCTCACCTCAGCCAGTGATGAAGAGAGACCAAAGGATAGTGCCCGTGAACTCACTAAAGGACCTACTACCTTAGGCTGCTCCAGTGATTTTTTTAAGGTAGAGAGAGCTTCCTCTCCTTGTGACCAAAATTTATTAACAATTGCTATTGTGGAGTTCTCAGCAAGTAGTTTAACCAGGCCGGGCTCGGCATCTAGACTACAAAATCTCAGGGATTCAGTAACTGCTTTATTAACGAGCTCCAGTGAATCACCCTGTAGATTTGTCGAGTCCTGAACTCTCGCCACCTGACCCGTGGGAGCCGATGTAGAAATTGGGAGAGCGCTGGGGGAAACACTGAGAGGCGGAACGTAGATATCACCAGTCGAAGAAGACAAGGACAGAGGGGGCAGGGGCGGGGGCAGGGGCGAAGGCATTGATGGCATTGATGCCCCGCCCATCAAGGGAGGGTCTACAAGAACCGGCCGACCCGCTGCCTCTGTAACGCCTCCATTGCTGCCTTCCCGTCGGCTAACGATCAAATGTGCACAAGCCTCAGAGGGGGCCTCACTCTCGGTCTTTCCTCTCCCCTTCACTGCGGCCCCCCGGGAAACTCTGGGGCCGAAGAAATCAGCTACCCCCGCCGGGATAGAAGAGCGTCTACGAGCCTCACGATCACTGGCAGAGCGTGACGTTCCCGGGACGGGAGGAACTGAGGAAGACGAGCGCGGAAGGGTAAGCGCTGACTGCCCCCTCCCCGCCTTCCCTCCACTGGGCAATAATTTGTCCGCAGTTCTGACAGTGGGTTGTTTCCCTGTCGCGCATTTAGCTGGCATTCTAATATGTCCTGGGTCCCCTCTCTCCTTAGATACCCACAAGCGAGTTTTGATCAAAATAGAGCGATCACGCTCATTCACTGTTGTATGAGTGAACAGCTTCCAAAATGGGCAGGAGGCTTCCAAACGTTTTGTGAAGTCAGATACCGCCGCAGGTATCTCGGCAAAAGCAGTGAAAGCAGTGAAAGCTCGCTTCTCCTGGCCATTTCCTGTATCACCATATAGTGATTTATACATTCTAGAGGGAAAAAAAGGTAGCTTAAGAGAGACCAAACAAAGTAGACCGACTTATCATAGAGACGCAGTGTGGTCTTCATCCTGATCCCATTCTGATAACATCTTGGTGATTGGAGCTGGGTGCTGGGTGCTGGGTGCTGGGTGCAGGGTGAAAGCGGGGGGGGGTTCACCAAAGATCCCGGTCGAGGAGCAGAGAAGCTCTGCTGCTAGCACCTAGCAGCGGCGGCCATCTTCCCTCAGTCAACCAACCGAAGATCTTTACCCATCACAGGAAACCACAACAATCGGAATCATGTAATTGGTTTCCAATTACATTAGTGAAATAGGAGTACACGTGTTATCCGCGAGCCATAAATTTACTGCCTTTATAGATCATTTTTACAGTGGATTAGGCTCGGTCACTCTACTCTCACACACAAATTATGCAATCTGTCTAGAAATTCTTGAAGTGTAATTGAAGTGAATCAAAGCACCAAGGCAACAACCTGTAAGTATAAAATAAAAGGGGCGTGGCCGGGCGACTGGGCCGGCTGGCCGTGGGGAGCCTAGGCTCCCGATGATATACGGCGTCCTACCATATGGCGCTGACCTCGGGACCCATGGGGGCCATGTGTTTCACAGGATTACCTACTGCCTTGAATGAGTGAGCTTTGGCACCCCCTGGTGTTTGAGAAGAGGCGGATGGATGTCCTGCGCACTTGTGATGTGCGCCAGATCTCCCGGAGACGTGGTTGGCGATGATCGGAGTTTCATGCACCATTATTGTGATTACACCGCTGGTGTTTAACTGAGGGAGTGACTCGGAGGCCGGCCGGGTCGTTTGCTCTTCCGTGCCTCTGTGCCTACAACTGTGTTTCCCCCACCCGTGACTGGTGTGAGCGGTGACCGCCATAGCACGCCTCTGCAGCTCCGTCTGTGAATATTGTTATTAACAGCCTTATGGATGACCTTGGGAAAGGCTGGGACGGCGGGCTGGGCACAGCTTGCCGATTTCGTCATTTCTTCATTTCTTCATTGTGTGAACCTGGCTGTGGAATCAATTGACATCACAAGAGGTTTTTCTTCCAGAAATGGAGGCTGCGTGGTTGGCCGCTGCGTCACCGGACTCCATCATGTCGCTTCCTTCATATGCCGGTGCAGCATTGACAGCAGACGATGTGTTGTTTTCAAACGTGGTATCTCTCCTGGAGGGTTTTCAATGTGAACATCGCCTGTATGGACTGCTGTGACTGGTAAAACTGGAGGTCTATGGGTCTGCCGATTGCTGCCACTTTCTGGCCCGGGGGGTGCTACATCTGTGCTCTGAGAGATGCAGACTTAATGTCTTGGATTGCTCCCCATGTGCCCTGTTGGTTATTTTTTTGTTGTTGCTATAGTTGCTGCTTTATTATAGCCATTTTTCATAGCCGTATTTAGATGGTTGAATGTTTATTTACCTTGTCATATTTTGATTCTTTTCCGCTCATGTCCACGCACTACGCCAGTGATTGCATGGTAGCTGTGTCTTCAGTTGCCTTGGTAATACATCTTTGTTCTGTTTTTGTGCCCCATTTTGCATTGTGAACAACCATTCCTCCGGTTACTCTCCATGTTTGTGCTACTTCATTTGTTCAAAATGTGTTTCTACTGGAGGATACGTGCCTAACATTTGTAATTCCTTATATTTGTTAAATTTAATAAATATATATTTTTTAAAAAGTCTGACCTTGGTCTTTGTGACAATTCCAGAGCATATTTTAGCGGGGAACAAGAGATCACCAGGTCAATTCGTAAATATCACATTCCATGAGAATTAACTCAATTGGGGCTGACATTGCAAGATCACATAAACGCTTTAAAAAGAGCTTTTCTTGTGCTTCAACCATGGTATGGAAGAACAACCCCAAATTTCAGATGCATACCTCAGTATACCACAGGATTTTGCTTTACACATCTCAATTATAAAAGGTAAAATATTAGTTTTTGTTTTATTGTTCAACCTCAGTAGAGCCCAATTTGAATATTAAAAGTTTTAAAAAACTTCTGTTTGTTGCTACTCCAGTTAAGATCGTAATTAAAAGTACAGCCCAGATAATCAAAGGTGTTAGTCAATTCTAACCTCTCTCCCCCACAAGTAAAAATCGGAGCCTTCCTTAAACATTTTTCTCTCCTAAACACCATTATTTTGGTTTTCTTAGAATTATTCAGGAGGGAAAGTGCATCCATAAAGTTTTTTAAAAGCTTCTATTAATATTTGTAGACTTGAAGGGGTACGTGCTAAGAGAACATTATCGTCTGCATAGAGCAACATTATATGCAATTAATATGCTGCTGTAAATGGTACATATCATTGGTATTGTGACTTTTAGGTCACCTTCCTCTTACTATGGACCAACTATACTTTTCTTAAGTAAAATCTGCATGATTTCATGCATTATTTATGCGTGCGTGAACTCGCATTCATGCATATTCTACTCAAGGATCCTGATGTTGGTTTTTGCATATTTTGCATGTGATTTTTGCGTAGGCCACGAGCATTTTCGTTCACATGTCATGTAATCACGTGTAGCAGCAAAACAGTTGGATTTGCATGTTTTTTGCACATTTTCTGCATGTTTTGCCGCTACGCATACCTCGGAATGAGCATGTGTGAGTGTGTTTTGTGTGTCTGTGAGTATGTGTGTATGTGTGTGTACGCGCCTGCTCGACTGTGGACTGTGGGCACTTCTATCAGAATTGTTCATGTGCTCTTCAAATTAAATACAGATCTCTGCAGTTTTTTTTAAAGAGGAATTTGCTTTTCTCCCAGCAGACAACAGAATTAATTTTGCCATATCCTGAGAGAAAAAATTATTTCCTGTGAAATAGACAGGCAGAACACAACTCGCAACGTTTCCCCAGTGTTTGAAGAAACTTTTTTGTCAAACTGGACTAGGCATCTATAATGGCTGTTCGTCACCA
>JAXIUS010000071.1:0-11822 GCA_035593325.1 Pseudotriton montanus
TACCTGCCAATGTCTGCCAGTGTTTTTAAGGTTCAACAAATGCATGCACCATGCACATTTCAGAATGTGGCTGCCCAGTGTCAGTGTTTAGCAAACCACATACCTGCCAATGTCCACCAGTGTTTTTAAGGTTCAACAAATGCGTGCACCATGCACATTTCAGAATGCACCTGCCCAGTGTCCGTCTATAGCAGAGCACATACCTGCCAATGTCTGCCTGTGTTTATGGTTCAACAAATGTGTGCACCATGCACATTTCAAAACGCACCTGCCCAGTGTCCGTCTGTAGCAGATCATGTGCCTGCCAATGTCTGCCTGTGTTTTTTAAGGTTCAACAAATGCCTGCACCATGCACATTTCTGAATGCACCTGCCCAGTGATGGTCTTTAGCAGACCACGAATAATGGACACTGAGTTTTATTAGACATAGATCATCCAAGGTTGCCTCATTCCTTGGGTAGACTGGATGTACCCGGGCAACAGAGGTGACTTTGCACTCTTGCAGGATAATGACCTGAAACATGCCTGCGCTGCCAAGTTCTTAGAGGAAAACGGGATTGTGTGGCTCAGGACCCCCCAAAATCACCTGACATGAACCCATTTGAATTAATTTGGGTGCACCTTAAATGGTGGATATGCAGACATCATTAGCCAAGCAATCTCCAGGATCTGGAGGAGGCCATAGACTATTACTGGGAGAATGTGCTCACGGGTGAGGCATGCAGCAAAGTGATTGACCATATCCTGTCATTGTGCAGCATGGGGGTGCTGCCACAGGAATGAAATTCTAATGCCCCCAAATTGCTACTGTATGTGCATGGTTTGCTGACAGAATGTTAATAAATAGTATTGGGATTGTAAAGTACTTTTTCTACTTGTGGTTATTCAATGACTCACAACAGAAGCCCCAACAAAAGGCACCTGCTAAACATGTACAGTACAGTCAAGCAAGGGTCAGATAATTGAAAGTCGTAAGCATTATGATTTCACCGAGCGTGATGCTGTACCCATACACATGGCATGGGAACGAATGCCCCTGAGTGCAATATACAGTAGAGTACTGTAAGCATCATGACAAACAGATTGCCTGTCCCAGGCGATGGCCACATTGTTATTTCATAAGCATGCATTCTTATGCAAGCTTGATAATAACAACAGTAATTACAGTGAGACCTATCTGTGGGCTGCGGGATCAGCCTAATTCACAAGCATTCATATTACAGCTTCTATAGTAACAAGAGTTGTATCTGTGTGCTTGGAGACCGGCCTTTTGTTTGCTGCCATGCAATTCAAGCATTCAAATAGTACACGTGTAGAGTTGCCATTTCTATTGTTAACACTGCATAGTGGTTTGTGCACAATGGCTGTCCATTTGGGTATCATTGCCACACACATACAGTGCAATAACGGCCCAACTGGAACCTCTATAAGAAGCCCACTAAAGAGGAATGGTGTGCCATCTCATCACGGCTGAAGGCACTAATGTCTCTGCACACCAAAGTAACGGTGTCAATGTGTAGAAACATCATCTCACTACGTGCGGCCATGACATGGACGAAAGATGTCATTAAGATACTCTGGGCATACATATTGCGTCAATGCTGAGCAGGTCAAACTAATATGTTTGCGCTTAATATTCACGCTTGTATAGTAATAACGGCAAACCACAGCTGTCTTTGATGCTGCCCTCTCTGCACGTCGTGCATTCAGGCGAATCTGAAATGTTCCGCGAGCAGGTGAAGGGGCACTTTGCATGAGTACTGCAGCAGCCGAAGGGGGGATGGGGAGCGCCTCCAGGCCCCAACTTCAAACCATCATGTTTATTGCTCAGATGAAGCGGTGGGTGTGGGTAATAGTTTGCTCGTCCCATGGGTTCATTGTCAGCAGTAGCTTTGAAGCTTTGTCCCGCCCAAGTATGCAAAGCCAATTACTATGGCACCTGGTTGCTCGCTGGGCTTGGTGGCACTTCTTTAGAGCCCTGTATACAAGTCAGGGGTCCCGAAAGGATGTGCAGAGTGCCCGCCCATTGAAAGCATGCATAATGACAATATGCTGGGCCGGCGGCATAGTTATCAGGTCTACAGCAGTTAGCACTTCTTCCAAGGACTGTATACAGGCACAGTCTCCTGAAAGGGTGTGCCAAATGGGATGCCGTTTGAACCACCCATAATTACAATAAAGTGAATAGAGCAAAAGGGCTGGGCCTGCCGCATGGCATGGCTCATAGTTCTCAGCCCTACACTAGTTAGCACTTCCTTCAAGGACTCTATTCAGGCACAGCCTCCTGAAAGGGTGTGCCGAATGGGACGCCATTGAAACCATCCATAATTACAATACAGTGATTAGAGCACCCGGCATGGCCGGCCGCACAGCATGGCCCATAGTTCTCAGCCCTACAGTTGTTAGCACTTCCTTCAAGGATGCTATTCGGGCACAGCCTCCTGAAAGTGTGTGGCGCATGGAACACTGTTGAAACCATCCATAATTACAATCTGGTGATTAGAGCACAAGGGCTGGGCCTGCCAGACGGCATGGCTCTTACAGTAGATCTCAGCCCTACAGTTGTTAGTACTTCCTTCAAGGACTCTTGAAAGGGTGTGGCGCATGGAACACCATTGAAACCATCCATAATTACAATACAGGGTCGGCTAGCCTCCCGTCAGGCTGCGGGAGATGGCTGCAGGAGATGGCATGGTTCATACAGGGTGGCACAGGGGTCCAGGAAAGCTGTTAATGCACATGACTATAGTAGTGCACTGTCAAGGAGTATACTGTACATGTTTTGGTCCCACCATGTAATGACAGGTCTCGTTACGTGGCGGGACCAAAACAGTTTCAGTTCATGCACTGCTGTACAGCACGGACAGTAACTTGGAAACAACAAGGAAACCAGTGGCATGTTCTTGTTACAAACAAATACCTCAAGCACAGTGGCATAACTGTCAAGTAATTAGAGTGCTACTTATTGATGTATTAAGGCATGCAAATACACAGTGACAGGGCACTGTGAGTTGTGTGGAGCAGCAGAATATGCGGCCAGCACACTAAAACCTTGTTGCCTGTACTGCACGGACTATATGCAAACAAACCACATAATGCAACCTGTTGTGCAGCAGCCTGCCCTGCCTGCATTACAGGAAGTTGATCGGCCCATAAGCAGCCAGTACAGTATATTTTTGGAAAAGTACACCTGCAGAATATTTTCTACCAACCCAGTTGGTATCCCTACTACTGTTAGCGCATGCGCCATGGGCTACGTCTCAAAGCGCCTTCTGCCGTCACAGAGCTGGATCGCAGCCGCAAGCTGCTCACGCATATGCCATTGTTTTGGTCCCAGAATGCACTCTGGTGGATGTTTGCAGATATTGCAGTGCATGTTCAATGGTCACGTGACCGCAGCAAAGCACTATATCTCATCAGGCATGGTTGTGGTCAGTTAACGCAGACAAAATGCAAATGGTTTTCTGATGGCCATGGCACAATCCGATGAGCCATTTTGGAATTTAGCGGGTACACTACTGTAACATTCTATCACCCTTATGTCATTTTAGAATAATAGTAATCCAGGTAGCTAGGTGATAGGGTGTCTCCAGTGTTACTCTCCCAGACATGAGAGCATAAGTAACAGGGTGAGACCTCTGCACCAATTGCTTTGTTTGTTTCATGAGACAGAAAAATTACTTCTTGTCATCAATGGTAATGGAGAAAGGCATACAACTAAGCTATTGGGAGAACAACTAACATGAAGTTTCCTAAAGAAGTAACAAAGCAATAAACAATATCACCTCTCAACATCACTATCAATCCCATATACATCCTATCTTTAAAATCAATAAAATAATAAATACATCTATGCATTAGGAATTCATTTTACAGAAGCCTAGATTTAAATCTACATTCCCTGAGCAATGTTCCTCTCCAGTACAGGATAGCAAGAAAAGTCAGCAATGGAGCGAAACCTGCAGTTTTTCGAGCTTCTCGGCATTGGCAGCCGCCTGCACTGAGCTCAACCACAAGGTGGATTTAGAGGGGACAAAAATGCACCTACTCTCAGGGCTCAGCTCTCTCCTGGGCATCAGCGTTCGATGCAGCAGAGAACGAGATTAGGGCGCCGGGTGGAAGAAGAGTGGTGACTCGATCCTGAGTGCCTAGCTTCTCAGTATTGATCCTGGGAGCAAGAGTCCGAGCACCGATGTGGGCTGGTTCAAAGGCCAACACTACTCCACCTCCGATCCCGAAGTCCCCCGAAGAGGGCTCCAAGACTGAGAGTGACACGGCACCAATGGGGTACAACCACGATGCAGCTCAGAGACAGTTGGGGTGGGGTTGCCTGGCTGCTTGAGGCGAGGCTCCGACCCACCCGACCCCGATGGGGATGCTGACTTACCTCGCTCCCAGCTCTTACGCTCTCCGGCGGCCCCACAGCCAGCTTTGCCACCGGATCCCGCAAGGTCTTCGGGCGCAGACACTGACACGACATGCAGTCCTCCACGATGTGCCCAGACCCGAGGCACCACAGGCATCGATGGTGTGGGTCAGTCACCAATATCATGCCATCACAGTTTTTACAAGTTTTAAATCCTGAGGTGGAGGTCGACATCTTCCCAGACAACAACAAGGCCTCGACAAAAAGGAGATTTTTCAGTAAAAATGTTCTCTCATTAGAAGAGGCTTTTCACAGTCTACGTCTGGCAATGAGGAAAAGAAGGAACTGACATTAGGGGGATGTGCTGCTGTGTATGTAGTGAAGTGAGCTACTGTCCATAGCAGCACGGACGTCGACTGCACCCTCTCAAGGATGGCACCAACATCATACAAGACAGTAAATGACAGCAGCCCCTGGCTGTGGAGGCTCAGAAAAGCTCTTCGCTTTCCGTGTGGAACCAATGTGAGACATGGTTCATGATGAGAGTTCTGGGACCCACTATCCATTAGAAATATCTATGCATTAGGAATTCATTTTACAGAGGCTTAGATTTAATACTACTTGCCCTGCGCAATGTTCCTCTCCAGGACAGGATAGTAGGAAAAGTGAAAAACAGAGAAAATAGTATGACAAGGAGGGTACTAAAAAAAACATGAACCACTGTATCATCAATATAGAACTCATTTATATATGTGTGAAATATGAGATAACAAATAAACTATTGATTTATATACAGGCTGGAAGCTGACACAACATCTTTGTAAATGACAACCTTGATTGTAAAAGTATATTTCAGCATCATGCTTACAGTGGGCAGGCCATGATATAATTTTTTTGCAAGAGACCTGGGCCCTTTCAGAAGTCTCCTTAAAGCGATTTAAAGGCTATTTTATACCAGCAAACCCTTAATCTAAAGGTAGAGTGTCTGGTGGTCTAGCAATGTATATTAGGAATTCCTTCCCTGGGATAGTGACTGCACTGGAAACAAAATCTAACAACATACACCCTCTTAATCCAGTGGGATAAAAACATTATATTCTTATGCCTGAACGTGTATTTTAAACCATGGGAGAAGAATATGACCAAGGAGTTAGAACTCCTTGAAGAGTTTATTACCAACCTCCAGTCTAATAATGTAACGGCTTATCATCAGGGAGTCCTGATTCTTGGCGATTTCATTGCCAAAATTAGTTCTACTAGAATGACTAGCAAACTTGATTTTTCCCAGGTGCCTCAGTGAAATCAGATGGGGATAGAAAAGAGATTTTTTCCCTTCTGGATCAGTTTGGGATAAGTATATTCAATGGTCATATTAAGCAGGACCAACCAGCCATGCCAACGTATACTGGCAAGGGGACTGGCTCCCACATTGATTATATGGCAATCTCAGCTGACTATTGGGATAAAGTAAAATCCTTACAACTTTGGGATCTTACTATGAGTGACCATAGACCTCTCCTACTATCATAGGCAATGGAGGGTTTTGATCAATTTGAAATGGCAAGCCCTTTGGAGGACCTTAGATTGGTAGCAGGAAGCAGAAAGATTATATGGCCACCTGCCATAAGGCAGGATTATAAGTTTATTTATTTATTTATTTATTTATAAGGCGCCCAAGCCCGGGGGCATCAAGGCGCCAACAAGCGACAAAACAAAACAAACACAAGAGACAAGACACACAACCAATTATGACAAGCCAAGCAACCAAATCCAAATCTAATCCAAATTGAAGGTAGGAAGGAACTTAAAGAAAATCTACAGATGTCGGGAGTAATTCGTAAGTAAGACACAAATTAGCCTCCAGGGTCACTAAATAGGAGAGTTTTCAGTGTCTTCCTGAAGTCCAGCTTATTTGATTGGTTTCTGAGATTGAAGGGTAGGTTGTTCCACCAGTTGGCAGCCAGATATGCAAAGGAGCGGCCACCTGCTCTGGTGAGTCTGCATCTCTTCACAACCAGCAGCCCCTGCCCCTCAGATCTCAAATGTCGGGTAGGACAGTAGAGATTGACTCTGTCTTTCAGATATTCAGGAGCGTTACAAAAAATGCATTTATGCACCAAAGTCAGGACCTTGAAACAGATTCTCTGTTTGACCGGCAGCCAATGAAGAGAGTGCATGATGGGGAGATATGCTCCCGCCTGGGTGTTCCCGTTACAATGCGAGCTGCAGAGTTTTGTAAAACCTGAAGTTTCTTGATCAGGAAAGCAGAGCAACCAGCCATAAATACATTTCCATAATCAAGACGAGCGCCAATGATTGCTCGGGTGATGATTGCACAGTCATCTTCTGAAAGAAATGGTCTAATCTGCCTAAGCAGCCTAAGGTAATAGTGGCACGACTTTACCACCGAAGCTACATGCACCGACATGTCCATGTTCATGTTAAGCCAAATTCCCAGCGATTTAGCTTTCTGCATGACTGGGATGGGGGAGCCCTCAATGAGAAAATGCTGGTAATCCGGCGTAAGTTTGCCTAACTGCGTAGGGGATGCGAGAATCAAGAATTCTGTTTTTTGTCCATTAAGACAAAGCCAGTTTCTTGTCATCCAATCTGTGATTTTACCAAACATATTATCAATTAGTTCACTGTCTGTCTGATAGTTGCTGTAAGGCCCACGATGATTTGTGAGTCGTCGGCATAGTTCTGCAGGGCAGCCCCACTTTCTATAAGCATGTCGTGTAGAGGTTTAATATACAGGTTGAACAACAAGGGGGATAAGCACGATCCCTGTGGCACTCCCTGCTCTATGGTGAAAGCAGCAGATGTGAATTTACCTATGCAGACCGATGCAGTGCGATTAGATAGAAAAGATAGGAACCAGTTTCTTGTGATATTATCAAAGGCCAGGGCATCGGTGATTCTGTCAATCAGAATGGAATGATCGAGAATATCAAAGGCCGCAGAGAGATCCAGGAACATCACCAACATGGCCTGGCCCCTATCTAAGTCTTCCAGTACGTGAGATTGTACATCCAGCATCGCAGTCTCTGTACTGTGAGCGGGACGAAACCCTGACTGGAATTTGCCCAACAGACTATGTGTATTGACAAACTCCTGCAGTTGTAGATGAACTAGCTTGTCGAGTATCTTTAATAGGAACATCACGTTTGTAATCGGGCGATAGTTTGTCGGGTCTGAGGGATCAAGAGACGGCTTTTTCAACAAGGGGGTGATACTAGTGGATTTAATGACATTGGGAATGGTGCCAGAACTAAAAGAAGCATTAACCATGACCGTAATGGCTTTGATGAACAGCGGGGCATTTTCTTTGACGATTTTACTGGGACAGATGTCAAATGTGCAGTTTGTAACTCTCAGGCCTTGGATGACCTCCATGACTTCTTGTTCCGAAACCAAGCGAAGTTTGAAAGAAGGCTTGGTCAGAACAGTCGAGTCAGGAGTGTTGTGATTTAGCGGAAGAGAATCACTCCTTCCATTGATGGAATTTAGCAAGCTTTCTGTTGCATTGACATCATTCCTCTGTTTGATGGTGCTTAGCAGTTTCTCAATCTTGCCAGTAAGGGCTTGAGAAATGCTAGTGCACCATGTTTCAGATGGTGTTGGTCCTGAAAGCACTGTTGGGCCAGCTTCCAGATTTTTTAAGATTGTGAATAGATCTTTTGTGGCATTTTTGGCGGACAGAATTTTATTGGAAAAGTAGTCACGTTTGGTGTTATGAAAACTATTATGATAGCTGGTTACTGCTGGTTTCCAGAGGGCCTTGTCGCTCTCTAGCTCTGACTTCAGCCATTTTCTCTCTGCCTGCCTCTTGGCTTTTCGTAGTGAGATCAAGGTTGGAGTAGATAAAGGTATGACTTGATTGAGTTTGACAGTCATTTTCTTCAAGGGGGCAAGAGTATTAATGGCGGTGTGAGTGCAGTGTAAATAAAGGTCCACCATTTCCGTCAGGGACCCATTTTTAAAAGCATCATCATTTATGGGTTGCAAGAGAGGAGCAGGGGTGGAAGCAGTAACCTTACGGAAGTTACGACAGATTTTATGTGAAATATTTGCATTTACATTCTTTTGTTTCATTGGTATTAGAATGGAGAAATTCACCAGGCAGTGATCTGACCATATACATGGGTACACTGCTACATTGGAGATGACCTCTCTATTTGTCAGAATCCAGTCCAGCGTTCGTTCCTTACACTGAGTGGGAGCTGTCACACATTGCTTGAAGTCCCAAGTCTCAAAACAAGTGAGACATTCCGTGGCGAGTTTATCACTAGGGTCCTCAAAGCCCAAATTAAAATCGCCCACGATAATGTTGGTGGAATTCTTTTTAATATCTGGCTCAATAGATTCAATTAGAGCATTTGTAAAATCGGTAGTGTTATCAGGTGGACGGTATACACAGTAAAGATCGTATGTCTGTGTCTGGGAAACCAGCATCTTAACATGTAGAAATTTGCAGCCATCAATGATGTTCACTTGAGCTTGATGTATATTATATCTATCTGCAGAAATAAGTGCAACTCCGCCACCCACGTATTCATTCTATCGACTCTATACAGATTGTATCCATCTGGTACTGCCAGCATCAGTGCAGGACTGGAGGCCGCATGTGCCCATGTCTCGGTCAAAAACATCAGGTCCATGTTATTCTCAAGAATGTAATCTGCTACTTCTGTAGCATGCTTAATAAGTGAGGAGGTATTTAGAAGACTACAAGTGATGGGGTCTGAATTATGCGGATTAGCCGAAGTTGGCTGAATCGGAGTGTCCCTACGTGTTCTATCTATTCGACCAGAAAGTCAACGTAGTGGAAAAATATCATGTATTTATAATGGACTATTGTTCCCAATGTATTTGTTTGGGCAAATATTTACTTGATTTGCCACAACTTTTGTTATTGAATTCTCCTAATCTGGTACTAATATCATAGTCCAAAAACATATAATAGTATCATCTGTATTTTATTTAAGTTATATGCAAAAATTGTTATAAAACGGTGATATATACAACATTACACATTGTTAGTGCTTGATTATACAGCCTAACTGCCAACAGGTAAAGTTAATGAGTATACATTTGTTAACTCAAAAAATAACTCTTATTGAGTTAATCCTGTGGGCAGAAGATACAAAGGCCAATAAACAAAGAGTGTCGACATGTTTCGGCGGAAGGCTTGATTTGATCCGCCTGCTTCAGGACGGAAAACTTTTTACACGATATCATGCATTAAATGCACTGTTTCACACCTTAATCTAAATCACAATGAAACCAGAAAAGGATAATAAAGAATTAAAAGCAGGAATACCTCACTGCAGAACTAGGAAATTCTTCAACAATAAATGTATATATCAAGAGCTTACCTATACTTGATAATGCCTAGTAAATCAAGTCTGAAAAAGAAACAATAATCAAACTTCGAATGAAAGCCAAATGTGTGCGTGTCTCCCAGTTAGTACGGTGAAAAGACCGATCATGCACATAAATTCAACTTACTAGTTGTCTTTTGTTCTGATTTCAAAAGTCTGCATCAGAAAAAAAAATTTAAAAATTGTGAATACATAAGCCAGCAACGTGGCTATTACTGGCACAAAGTGTGATAAAGTGTAATCATATGCCACCAAATCTTGATCTGCTGGCAAAAAGTCTCTCAAATGATAACCAGCACCTTATTAAGCATCTACTTACTCACTAAAACCGAAGTTGAACCGATAGCACCTGGTGCAGCTGCAGTCGTGTTTGTTCAATTGAAGCCACCATGGTTCCAACCGATACTATAGATTATGAGTGAAATCTCACGGGATTCCACAAGCGAATGCCAGCAATGCAAAGCACTGTTGCATTTGTGTACAGAATGGCCGCCTTATTGGAATGGTAAGCGTGCCATGGAATCACCATAAATGAAAGATGAAAACTCTATTTTTAGTGTCAGTATAGTATCAAGTTATTTACCAAGGGGCCTAGTAACAACAACAAAATGTTAGGACCTCAGAATAAAGTATTAATTGTGAAAATTAGTGATATATTAGTATAAAGGTGAATAATTGTATTATCACCAGACAAAGTGTGCCGTAAAGCGTCAATAGCAAAAACTGAATAGTTTATTTATCACCTGATCAAAGCCTGAGTTTATATGATAAATATATATCACTTTGTAAGAAAAATGAAAGGGCATGATTGCCCAGGACATGTAATTTAGACATACACGTGTGTAGTTACACAAGAGCATAAATTACCTTCCAAACAAATTTAACATCTGTAATATGACATAAAAGTACATTTAATACAACCTTCGAATGGACTAAAATAAATTTGTGAATAACACTCTACTTGCGACCTCTACAGAATCGTTAGACATACAAAAATATATATTTTTCATACTAAGTACCATTTTTGACAAGATGGAAACAAAGTAGTTAACAGATGGTTTGTTGCTTCTTCCAAACTATCTGTTACATTTGAATCCAATGTGGAACAGCTGTCAACATACTTTGTAACAAAATTTCTTGTTTGGTAAAAGACATGTTCATATTACATACAACTTGAAACTGAGTCCACTCAATGCAAGGATATCATTTCATTCTACATAGGACATAGAACAATTATTCAGGAAACCACAATAATTCTTGCCAAAGTCAGTTCAAATAGTTCACTCTACACGCAAATCTGTAAGACATAAAACATCCTCGGGGGAAGTAGAGTCACTGTAAGCCTGATCCGGAGTGAGCCAATATGTGCAGCATACGTCTAAAGGTCTCCAATGTCTTAGTGGTTTATCCTGGGGTAACTAAAGCATGCCACTCAACATAGTCATTAAGACCATGTGACACAGTATTGTGTTAAAAAATTAAACGTTGTTCTCGTTTTTGTAATATTAGATTGATGTTGCCACCACGCTTGTTCAATGAGGGTTTCTCTATCACTGTCCATTTTAAGGAATCAGGGTGATGTTTGTTAGTTACACAATGTTGGACAATTGGCTCACTTAGTTTCTGGCACCTCACATTAGATTTGTGCTTACTAACTCGTTGGCAAACTTCTTGTGTCATTTTACCGATATACAGTAAATTGCACAGACAGGTGATTCCGTAAATAAAATTAGTGCTATGGCAATTAGTCATACAATTTGGTTTAACTGACCAATCCCCAAAGATGAAACCAAGGTGTTCAATGGTTGATGGACAGAAACTACAGTTTCCACACTTGAAATGACCCTTTAGATCTACAATAGAAGTGGGTTGTTGAAAAAGAAATGAATCAAGGGAACTCTGTGAGGGTATAGATGTTTTTTCAAGGGGATAGCTGGATGTAAGTTTTTGCCCCAGATTTTATTTTTTTTTTAAAGCAAAGAGGGGTTTTGGCAATGCTGTTTTTTTTGCCGCTAGATTGGGTACTCAAAGTACGGCCCGCGGGCCAATTGCGGCCCGCCGGCCGTTTTTTT
>JAXIUS010000072.1:0-11756 GCA_035593325.1 Pseudotriton montanus
GGTGAGTAACTAGGCAATCTCTCATCTGGAGCATTTTTGGGGGTGTTTTTACCCACCAGGAAGTATACTGATTTAGTCCAGTTAATACTAAATCCAGAATAGGAGCCTTGTGTATCAATTAATTTAGTAATCTGTCGGAGAGAACCCCCGGGTTATTAAGTAACAGCAACAGATCGTCCGTGTGGGACACCGATAGAGTTGGAATCCCTTTCACCTTCATCCCAGCTTCTGGAACTCATTGCTTCAGTAATAGGAGTAGTAGCTCCATGCTAAGTGCAAATAGCACCGCAGAGAGTGGGCAACCTTGTCTGATCCCCCTCTGAATTGGAATCATCTTGGTCACTGCTCAGTTCAGTACCATGTTAGCCGTAGGATTCATGTACAGGATTCCAATCCAGCATATGAAACCAAACCCCATCACCCTCAGGACCTCATATACGTATTCCCAGTTTACCGTATCAAAGGCCATATATGCATCTAGTGAGACCAATGCCGCTTGCGATGTGGTAGGAAGAGTGTGGATTGAATCAAATACACAACGTATTGCCATCACAGTAGCACTGGGCAAATGGGGGAGCAATATTGACACAAGACTTTTTGCTAATATTTTCAGGTCTACATTTATAAGGGATGGTGGCCTATAGTTTTCACAAAGCCATGAGTCCCTCCCCGGTTTCAACAATATTATTTTGGCCTCATTTAATCTAAGCATTAAAAGTACCTCGCATACACCATCTCAAAAACCAAGGTCCTCTGCAAAATCTCTATAGAACTCTCCCCCAATCCATCATGTCCTGGTGCCTGACTCTGTTTCAACTCCTTTATTGCCTTCAACTCCTTTATTGCCGTGTTAAGCTCCGTAAGAGTAATCGCCTCCTCTAGCTATAGTGCAACCTCATTAGGAAGACATGGGATATCAATACTAGCTATACTAGCTAGATACGTAGCTATATCTGCAGTTTTTTTACCCATCGGTGCAACATACAAATCACACAGGTGTTTATGCATTGTTGTTATTATGTGAAAGGGGTCTGTGAGTACTGCTCCATGTTGTGTGTGGAATTCTGTGATCGTGTATGGCGCCCTCTCTGCGTTCAGTAATCTTGCAAATAGTGTACCAGGTTTGTTAGATTGCCAGTATCATGTTGCCTGCTGAGAAATATTATGTAATTTCACCTCCTTGTCTGTTAAAATAATATATTTCTTGCGCAGTGTCACTGTCTCTCCCAGCACCATCTCATCTCGCGTAGCATGAAAACTCTCATCAAGGTGGAGAAGTTTTCTTTCAGTGTCTAATATTTCTATATGAATCTGTGCTCTAACACTATGTTCTACTGTGCCAGCCAAACCTCTGAAGGAACACTTAAACACTTACCACATTGTCATGGCTCCAGTATCCTCCAATACATTTTCCTCAAAAAAGTGGATTATGTGTTGTTGTAATTGTAGTTCTACTGCACTATCCGCCAGTAGAATCGATTTGTATGACCATGTAGTTAGTTTGGGGTAGTCATGAAGCCACCTAATCTTTAACCAAACTGGGCTATGGTCCGATATTCCCCTGGGTTCTGTTATGATATCTGAAACACATAAATACATATTAGAAGTGGGGGCGTGGCTGGGCAGCCGAGCGGACCGGCTGTGGGGAGCCTCAGCTCCCGGTAGTATACAGTGTTTCCCAAACCTTGATGGCTTGACGGAACCCGGGGCTTGCTCAGCCCACCTCAGCTTCACTGTTGATCCTGCTGGGAACACTGTGGAGTTTTCATTTTGGTCCCAGAGCCTGCTGATGGACCCTGGCAGTTCTTCTACGCACTGCCAGCCTGTGCCGACATTGCCGCCTGTGCTGAACAGTGGGGCGTGGCGTCTCCGGTCGGCTTTCCATTCTGCTTTTACTGCCTGGAATTTATCACAGCGGCTTTTGGACTACCCCGAGGCTTGATGAGAGGCGTGTTTTGAAGTGTGACTTTCTACTTCCCGAAGCCGGTACTCTACGAGGACGCCATTGCCGGCAATCTCCGGAATGGGGGTGGGGGAGCGTGTGTTGGCACTTCTGGAGGACATACTGGTCATCGTTGAGGACAATGGTGAATGTTTGCAGAACCTGGCTGTGAAAATTGACCAGATGCAGTTAAGGGAGCTTCCAACTGAGGACTTATGTTTAAAACGGTGTGTGCCACTGGAGGATTTCTCTGCTTCCTATGCTGTGTCTTTGGCTTCAAACGTGGTTTTTGACACAACAGTGTGTAGTGTGGCCGGTTCTCCTGCGTTTTGTCACCAGAGTTTTAAACTGGAGCATAGTCAGCTATGTGTGGTGCGCCTTCACCTGCCTGTGCTGCCTCCTCTTCTGAAGGGTAGAGGCCCTTTCTCTCACTCTGTTGCTGAGTTCTGGGAGGTGCTGGTGATGGAGACCACTGGTGTGGCCCTCCTTCCTGGCCCCTGCATTGACTTTCGGATGGTTACTCTTGGGGGTCACTCTTCTCGAGTTCCTGATTCCACACTATTAGTGTCACTGGTTATCATGCCGGACTGTGACCCCCTGGTGGACCGTGTTTTGAAGAAAAGGGGACGTCTCAAATTTACTCACTGTGGCTGCTATTGTCCCCGGATCTTGACTCTGGATCATGCAGGATGTCGCCATATTTTTTAGTTAATTCCCAGTATTGTGGACATTCTTTTGTTTCAAATATTGGGGTGGTCCGTCTACTCCCTGGTTGTTGTTTAGCCGTAACTGTGATGCTGAAGTTGCATTTTTAGTTGCACTTTTTGCCATTAACCGTATTTTGGCGGTCATTGTTCTGTATGACCTTGTCAGTTTTTGCTGCTCGACTCACGAGATTTCATTTTATTTTTATATAGCTTTCTTTTGAGCTGTTGCACCATTTGTGACCTACACCTGTGCCTCCCAAGTTGAATGAGGACTTCCTAACTCCTGTGTGTTAAAGAATCATTTTTTGTATGTCTTTATTGTATGTTACACATTTATGACCACTGGAGATTGTGATCTTTACTGTTGTATTCAATTATGGCTGTAAAACTTAATAAATATATATAAAAAAAATACATATTAGAAGTAATTAGGTATCTATCAATATGAGTGTAGTGTTTATGTACCATTGAGAAGAACGTGTACCCCCAAGGCGAGGGTATCTTAATCTCCACACATCTACCAGGTTGTACAAATCCATATACTGCAACACTAGTGCCGAGCTTGCAGCCAGTGGGCAAGGAGAAGGTGCCGATCTATCAAGATAAGTGTCAAGCACTATGTTAAAATCACCACCTATTAGCCAGGGCTCTTCAGCCCATCTCTGCAACAACTCAAACACTGTTTAAAAAAACTCTGGTAAATCAAAATTAGGTCCATACAGATTAGCAACCACTATAGTTTTGCCTAGCAGTATACATAATATTATGACATAACGTCCCTTGGTATCAATGACACTATCAAGTAATCGAAAGAGTATATTCTGTTTTATAATGGTGAGAACACCTCTGCCAGATGTTGTAAAGAATGAATAATACCGGTGCTGACCCCACACTGATGCAAAACGAGTATGCCCAGTGTCCGACAAGTGTGTTTCCTGCAACAGTATTATATCAGTGCCTCTCTTGTGAATGTAGTTAATGACCCTATTTCTCTTGGATCTATCCCAAGTCCTCTCACATTCCAAGTCAATGTTTTGATTATATAGTAACCTTCGAACACAATTTATGTGCATTTGTAAATATATCACACTGCCACCACATACTTTAATATCTTTCAATTGCAATTACCACCAGTGCACAGCATACAGTGTAAGTGACTCAAAAGTAATGTGTCTAATATCAGAACATACAGTGTCTTTAAACAATAACATTCCCACTAGTAACAACAGAGTGCGGCAACATTGCCACACAACCAAAACCATTTTAAAACTGAAAAAAGGACCACACCTACCGCCCGCCATAAGAAAATGTGATTAGAGACCCCTATATGACACACCTATAAGGACTCCTCCCCATTTTGTTAATGAAGTTGTCATCATTCACCATGGTGTATAGGTCAACAAGTTACTGGTCTTATATTGTTGATGTGTTGTCTGTTATAACGTTTCACCACCAGATAGCGCTCCCTCACTACTAGTGACATCTGCAACCACATTATAGTATTGTACAGTCTATCCTGTCAGTTCACCAACCAATTAGACATCTGTCCGCACTAGACAAACCGCTGTTCCACACCAATCAGACAGCAGCACCTTACCCCACTCCCATTTCTAATATGATGCCCCCCGGGAAAAAAAAACGTTATCTACAAGTCAACACCCTGGCATTGTAATTATAGTCGCCCATTTTTAATCATCAAAAAAACACAGTTTGTAAGTCACTAAGTAATGAAAATATCAGATGCGGCAGGCATGATAGTTCTTCCCCTCCCACCTCTGCACCGTTCACTCTACTTTATGCTGCTCAAACCATTCCAATTTTGTTGACATTATATTAATGTACAATTACAGGTTGCCAAAAAGTATAGCCATGTACAACTCAAAAAAATAAAAAACGGCAATAGAAAAATAAACAGTTACATAGTCAAGTCAAGTCAAGTATAAGTTTATTTTGCATACATTAAGTATACATCAAAACAAGTTTATCATTACACGACCATAAAACAATTTTAAAAAACAATTTTTAAAACAGTTTTAAAAACAGACCAATATATATATAAGCAATAAAGACAGTCAAAACCATTACCCTATAGAAAATACATTCAAATTCATAATAAGTATATCTAAAAACATTAGTGCAAATTTAAGTCCAATTAATTCTCACTTTAAATAAAAGTAATAACTTAGCTAGACAATTCGTACTGGCTGTAATCTAGTTACAGTCCAAACCTATTAATGTAAACTCATTTCATGCCTTATAACTGCCTTTTCTTTCTCATTACTGCCTTAAAAAAATTGGCCACAGAGAAAATAACAGGTGTAGTATTTAACAAACGTAAATAAAGCAATAACGGTCTTATCTGGTTATACTTTAACAGTCTAAAATGAGGAAATAACCATAGTTTGCATGATTTTTCATAGCACATGCAAAAAAACATAATATGCTCCAAGGTTTCGATAGAGATTCCACATTTACAGTCTATAGCTTGAATTTTGCCATTTACATGTTGGCCTGCAAACAAAGTGCCTAATTTAACACAAATTAATAAAAATTGTTCATATCTGGGGAGTGCTAAAGAATATTGAAAGTGCAAAGTGCTTGTGCAAAATGGCAAATAGCTTATTACTGTTGATTTTCTTGCTCTTTAACTAAAGATATTATCCCAAGCATAGACATTCCTTTTTTTCTTTAGGAATTCTTTTGAGTACAAGCCAGGATTATCAAGAAAATCATATAATTTAGCAAGTCCCAATTCTGATAGAAGATTTTCCACATGTGACAACCAAGTCATTTTAACCTTAAAGTCGGAATTGAGTAGTTCTCGGATAGTGTCTTTTATGATTGAGCTATAAGGATTTGTGATAGCTCTCAAGAGAAACAGCAAAGGTTTAAACTTTAACATATAAGTAATTGGAATTGTATTTAACTCCAGGTAACAGATCTCGTTTGCAGAAGAGGCGGGCAAGCATAGGATGTTTTTAAACCATTTCATTTCAGCTAATCCCAATATATGTAGGTTGGCTGCGCCCCATGATTCAGCCCTGTAAATTGCCGCTCCATGACATTTAGATTTGTATATTTCCAAAAGAAGTTCTATTCTGCAATTTTTTGTGATTTTTAAGGCTTTGCCCAAAGCTCCAGTTGTTTGTTTAAAAATCAATTCCGATCTCTCTACTTGGGACTTCCATTGATTATTTTGAGAAAAATTACAACCAAGATAGATAAAATTGCTTACTTGTTCAAGTTCTACTTTATTTATAAAAAATTAAAAATTTGTCTTAAAAAACTGTTTCTTAAAAATTAGGACTTTACATTTGGCTTCGTTCACCTACATTTTTAGCTTTTTAACCATTAAACAATAGCCGTCAAGCAGGCGCTGGAGAGCGGCTGGGGTCCGTGCCAATAAAATGGCATCATCAGCGTACATTAATACTTCGGCCGCTAGTCCAGCAATTCTGGGCACATCCTCAACCTCGTTGTTCAGAGAAGACACTAATCCATTTATGTACCATCCAAACAAGTGTGGGGCCAGAGGGCAGCCCTGCTTGACACCTTTGCGGATATATCCAGAGAACAGCTCCAATCTACCTCTCTGACAGGCTGGCAGAGGCTCGTCCTATGAGAGCTCTTCGCTCTAACTCTATGAAGCTCCTGAAGATCCCACGGTCAAGGTTGGAGCTTGCTAGATTGTCTTGGTTTGACACTGCCGTTCCTGTTGTGTGGAATGCTATCCCACTGAACATCAGGGAAGCTGCATCTCTCGGTTCTTTTAAATTTCACTTTAAATGCTTCCTATTGGAGGCAGGTTAAGGTGTTGCCTGGCCTCGGATGGGATGCTGTTATAGTTCATTGTGTCTAATATTACATCCTTGTGGATGGTGAATTTTTATGACTGTCTTTGTTATCTGTTGTCACTTTTTTGTCTCCTTTGTTGTTGGCGCCCTGAGGCCTGAGGGCTAGTGGCGCTTTCGTACTACAAAAATGTAATACTAATAATAATAATAATAATAATAATAATAATAATAATAAGGAAACTCTTGGTAATAAAGGCCCCTCCTTTAACCAGAATTGTGCCCACAGTTTCCCTATGTAGCTCCACTATAGCCTTCAACAGGGCCCCAGGAATTCCAGCGGATCCCAACATGGACCACAGGACAGCCCTATCGACAGAGTCGAAGGCTGTCCTGAGGCCCATGAAGGCCACATAAATCGGCTGATCTCTCACCATATATTTCTGTACTATAGAGTCTAAAATGAAGATGGCATCCCCTGTACTTCTGCCAGCTCTGAAGCCAAATTGGAACGGGCTCAGTAAGTCATTTAATTCCAGCCAGTTTGATAAAAGATCAGCTAAAACAGTAGAAAAATGTTTTGCTAAAATACTAATGAGGGAAATCGGACAGTAGTTACAAGGGGCATCTCTATCTCCTTTTTTATAATTGGTTACAATTCTGGATTCTTTCCATGTATCAGGAAATTTACCTTTTATCAGTAGGTTATTAAAAAACTGAGTTAAAAACGTGATCCAAAAATGGGAGTTAGTTAAAAATAGATCAGGAGGAAACAAGTCACAACCAGCAGCCTTGCCCTTAGCCAGTTTTGAAAGGGCAGAGCTTATCTGTTGGTGCGAGAAAATCAAATCTATGGATCGGTCGTTTTCTGCAATAAGTTGTCCTGTAACATCATGGGTGTTATATAATTTAGAAAAATGGTTTACCCAGTCTTGTGCTAGATAATACTAGATAATACTAGATAATACTAGATAATACTAGATGACGCTAGGGCGGGGGCAACTCCACCCTTAAAATGAGTGTTCAGGATGCACCAACATTTTCTTGAATCCTTCTCCTTTACAGCTTTGTTTAAGTCGTCCCACAGATTCAAATCATAGTCTTTTTTAGCCTGACTAATTTTTTCCCTATACCTCTGCCTTGCAGTTATTATCTTATATCTATCCCCTTGTTTCAACACTCTCCTTAATTCCTCCAGGACAAGTTTACATTCTTTAGTGTACCATTGCTGAGAGTTTGAAGCAGTTTGGGGTGGCTTGGTTCTTTTACGTGATACGAGGCACTGCCTTACTGTTTCCAGAAAATTGAGACATTGCTCTTCATTTCCTTTATAGCCATCCTGTTCTGAGTATGAGCCACACCCTTCCTGTAGATACAAATCTTGCAATTTTTTTTCAGTTTTTAATATGGCCTGCTTATTCCAGACCAGTTTGCTATGTAGACTGGTTAATTCACAGTCATCCATTACTGGACTAGAGTTCAAGGCAGCCTGCAGTACTGATTCAGAATCTGGAGTAATTAGGGTCACTTTTACATAGCTATGGTCACTATACATAATTTGACATACCACTAAGTTATGCACCGCATACCATAAATTTACATCGATTATGAAAAAATCAATAATTGAACTGCCTTGAAAACCTGCTCCAGAAAAAGTGGAAGTGGCAGGAGAGTCGCCAGCTACTCTTCCATTAATTATTCTTAGGTTATTAGATTCTAAAAAATTAAATAACCTAAGGCCTGGTTTATCTGATTTTTTACCAAAACCGCAGGGCAACGGAACATGTAGAGCATCATCGATTTCGAAATTGTGCTGCACAAGTTTACTGTTGGAGATGTGGGCATTAAAGACCCCGGCTAATAAGAGAAAAACATGAAGCCCTATTACTCTTGGGTCAGATGCAAGCCATGTTTGAAGCCAATCGTCTAATTCAGTTAAAAGAGACATTTCCTCTTGGATCCAGGGCCGCCAGTAGACATTAATCAAAAGTATTGCTTCCTCCATGACATTCAATATCAACGTTAGTAGCAGATTTTTAAAAGGACTCTTAATCTCAGTGATGTTCCCTGAGAGATTTGTGGAGAATAGGGTGACCAATCCTCCACTGGATCTGCCACTTATTGAACTCATTGCTGGTTTATCGAAAATGATAAAATCGTCCACTACTGGCTTTTGGAGTAACCAAGTCTCTTGGAGAATGACTACAGTTGTAGAGTTTTCCATCATTAACATCTCATTTAATTTCTGATTGTGGCCATCCCTCCACCCTGCCATATTCCAACTAATTAATTAAATTAAATTTGTTACTTGCCAAATGACCACATGGGTTTACAGAGTGACTCAAAATATTTGAGGGAATATTTTCCCTGACATTTATCAGTGAACTTTTTCCCTCGTTGGGCTCACTCTCCCGTATATTATCCAGTGTCTGGTAGAAAATATTTGCCACGGGTAGACCATTACGTTTAAATTCCAAGCTCTTAAAAACATCCATTTTATTTGCTCTTGATGTCTGAAGTTCCTCTAAACATGTTTTTAAAAGGGTCATATTTTCCAAACATGTGTACCTTTCGACCACGGGCAGATATTTAATTAATAACTTCAGTGGGAGGTGCCTTAGGTCCATCTATTAGTCGTCAGTCTTGCTCATCTAATCTCAATGGGGCAAATGGATTTGCCATAGGGACTCGATCGTTCTCCCGATAGACCTGGCCCTCACTGAAGGTATAACCTTGACTGCCCATTGATCGGTTTGTGTCCATCTCAAGAGTGTTATATTGTACAGAGGGTGTAAAATTCTTGTGTCCTGAAATAAATTGATGTCTTGGGATCAACATATTGCTCTGCAATGACATGCCATTCTGGGCATGTCCTTCATGCAAAGGGGGATACCGTTGAGAGTAAAAACCATTGTATGCCAGGACCTTAAAAGGACATTTGTTTAAACTTGTTCTGTTAATCTGGTCCCAGGCCATTACACAGGCTTTTTGGTCATAGAAAAAGATGGTCATGAAATCACCAAAGTAGTGATTTGGATTCTCTCCCACATCTGGCGATCTAACTGCTTCCTTAATGTGGTCTGAACAAACCCATGCAAGGCTTAGATTGTTTCTAAGAAGCCTCATCATTTTTTGTCTACAATGATTTTCTTTTTCCCAAGCTGTACTGGATTTTTTTGCAATTCCAGCGATGACTATGACTCTTGGGGCTGCCTCTCTATGAATATCAATTCTTGGCTTTGTTAGCTGAATATGTTTTTTCTTTAAAACTTCTGGGGCTAATAACGGGGTAGGAGCCAGTCTTGGCACCATGGATGTATGAAGAGCAAGAGGGATTATACCTGGATTCCCAGTTTTTGGCCGAACAGATGGGGCTGTACAATGTGAAGGCTGCTCCATCTCAATAGGCAGGTTCACTACTGGTTTTAAAGTTTGATTACTCACTTCTTTAACTGATTCTGTATTTGTTCAGAAGTGAGAATATTACTGTTACTACAGGGTTCGGTAGTAAGCCTGCCAATTACTTGGGCCTGCATCTGTAATTCCATAAAGGGAGATATGGAACTAACTAACCTGACTAAAAGTTTTTCTATGGTCTTCAATTGGTCATTTAAGAGGAATGTCATATTATCATTGGACTTAACAGTTTCCGAGAGACCTTTCATTCTTCCCTCTAGAGAGGAAAAAGAGGCTTTTACCATCCCTACCAATTCTTTCCCCCACAAGGGGCCTTTATTTGAGGGGACACACTTAGGAGGTTTTGGGGGATTCTTAATTTCTTTATATTTTTTATTTTGTGCTTGGTGATCGTTTGGAAGGGGGGAAACTGCACAACGCTTTCTCGACTGCCCCTTAAGATTATTTGTCGAGGAAGGTTTTTTCCTAGATTTTAATTTAGGTTGTGAGCAAGATAAAGGAGTTGGAGCAGAGAAGATTAATATAGGATCTGAAGGAGGCGCCTCCTCTGTATTCATTGATTTAACCGGGGAGATTAACAATTCCAAGTTTGGAGTAAGTTCTAATTCATCTCTTGCTGAGGTCTTCTCAGCCACGAGTGGATCTAAGGCTTGGCCACCCAGGTCATCATTGTCAAACAATGAAGGAGATGATTGAATGACAAGGTCCCTAGAGTTGGACTGTGATTTCAGTGTAGGGAAGTCAGCAGGGTTGATTACGTTCACCAAGGCATTATAAATAACAGGAGGTTTAGGAACTGTTACAGCCACTTGGGCAATTAAAGGTAAAGTAGTCGGGCCGGAACCTGAGCCCTTCTCAGAGATTAAAGGCACCGGCTTAAAAAATTCAGCAATTTTCTTAGTTCCATTTGACACTTTTTCAGACATCTTTGAAGCCATAACTGTTTACACATAATTTTCTAGACCGACAGTTGCCAGACTTCACTTAATTTAACCAAGCAAATATAAAACAGAACTCACAGATAGATACCAATCCCTATAGTCAGCTTTCAGAATTACACAGTGAGAACCACCCAAGTAGGCACCAATGCCACCCACGCCAAACCGCGGCAAAGTGCGGACAAGTGCACTTAACGGTGCACTTCACGGCGGAATGGCATTTTGTAAAGTGAGCAGGATTCTCTCTGGCCAGTGAGATGAGGACTACAAAAACACGCAATACTCAAGGAAATTGTAGTTCTTCCTGCAAGGCAAAACAGGAAAGGCAGTAAGTTTTATTTTTTTTATTTTTTCAAACAACCACATTAGTAACTGCCTTAATTTTAACCATTTTCATCCTTATAACTCTTTTATAACTCTGTAACTTAGCCCCCTTTTCCTATCACCAAGGTTTTAAATCACAGTTCAGTCCATGGACTTGCAGGAGTTAAGCGCCACAGTCTTACATTGAGCTAACCTGGGACTTCCGTATTCAGCGCGTAATGTCTTTCAACCGCCCTTGTAGCGCGGCGCTCGGTCCTCGGCACTCCCAATGGGCGGGATTAGATAAAGTCCACAAGCCCATAAGATTAGAGTTCCAAGTGCGGACAAGTGCACTTAACGGTGCACTTCGCATAGTCAATCCTTGTACCAGACCCTGAGCGGACACGTTGACAACTGTTAATAATGCAGCTTCAGTCATGCAGGAGCTTCTTGTTCTTGCGTGGTGGCTGCCAAGATTTGCTGCGCTTCCACCCAACTCCCTAGCGATCCTCTCGGTGAATTCCCCCTACTTGCATCCCGCGGTGGTGAGCGACTGCACAGAATGTTCTGTTCTATGTAGGCGCAGGCATCCTCCGGGTCTGTGAAAAAGTGTGCCCGTCCACTCACCGCTACACAGAGTCTCGCCGGATATAGCATG